>BQNB010037006.1:26092-49742 GCA_026074375.1 Tanacetum coccineum | reverse complement strand
AAGGTATGAATAAATAAATGATTAATGCATTTTATGATCAAAGGAAATTTTTATTCAACCTCATACTTTTATAAAATGTTGTAAACATTTTTATAAACATTACAATACATTTTTTATGATTAGAAGAAATGTTTTATTCAAAATAAACATTTTAAAATTCAAATTTTCGGACCTAAAACAGCTAGAAAGTTCCAGAAAATTCTCCCTACATAAAAGGACAAAATGGGAAGCGCCCAGTCTAGGGCGGCCCCCTTAATTTTAAAGTGACCGCACACCTATTTAAGGGGATCGCCCATAGACTGACGCTCCTCCAATTTGTCCTATAAATACTAGACTAAACCCTACTATTTTCTTACATTTTGCACTCATTTTTTCTGCTCAAAACAGCCCACATGTCCTCTCTAAAACCCTTTGATCATTTAAGCATAAAGCTTTGTTTCCAAGTGATCCAAGCTTAATTCCTCAAGTGCAAGAGAAGAATACTTCTATCATTAAGTGAAGAAGTATTACACCTTAGTGTGTATTGCAACCTTGTTGCATTCATATCACATATTTGTAAATCAATTGTATATCTTGTATTTGTGTGTAGTAGCTAGATCTTGGCGATCTTTGTAAGTATAGTTAGATCGTAGTGATCTTACCAAGTAGTGATAGATAGTTATGATATAAGTAGTGTGGTGAAGTAAAGTCTTGAAGTTGTGAAAAAGTCGTAAAGTTGTGAAGTCGTGAACAAGTAGTGAAGTCGTGTTGTGATAGATTGGTCCTAGCTAAGATTGGAACTCGACATTTAGCTTTGTGTCATAAATCGGTGTAAGCAACGTTGTGTACGGTTTTCTTCGCCATAAGGGAGCTTGTTGACATAGTGAAGAAAACTCTTCAGTTAGGTAATTGGGGAGTGGAGTAGGGCGAAAAAGTGCTTTGTTACAGAACCACTATAAATCCTCGTGTTGTGGTTTGATTGTTCTTACTCTTATCTCTTGTCTTGCATTACTTTCTCATACTATCTTATTAATTGTTTAGATAAGTATATTGTTTATATTGCGCAAGTTTTGAATTCACATAAAGTCAAATCTAAATTTTACAAACAAACATAAACCTTAATTCAAAAAAGCAGTAAACTATTCAACCCCCTTCTAGTTTTCCACAAGTGGTGTACATGGAGTTGACACACAAAGCCATGTTCTCTCGACAATACAATCACAGTTTAGTGACATAAACCTGAGTTTTGTCTCACAACAAGCAACTGCTAGTCAGGTTATAGATGATGTGATGAGGCAATTATCATTTGATGAAACAGAATTGGATGGAGAGGCAGGCTTTGCTGATGTTGCGGGGAGTGGTGTGGACAGTTCAGGGTTAAGTCATGATGAGTCATTTGGAGTTGATGACTTGGACTTAAACTTAAATGAACCTATAAACCTAAATATTTCCCAAGTTGAAACACAATCTGAGCTCCCTGTGTCTGAGGAACCAGATGTTGGTCATACTTAGGAACCTATTTTAGCAGAGGTTAGCACTCAAGAACCCATTGTGGCAGAGGTTAGCACTCAAGAACCAATTATGGCAGAGGTTAGCACTGAGGCACCCATTATGGAAGATGTTGGAACTCAGGAATTCAGTGTTGAAGATGTTGTAATTGAAGATTATGTTGGTACTGAGGAAGATGGGGAAGATGTTGAATAGGGTAATGGTCAGGAAGATGAATCAGCTCCTACTGATGGACAGTTCTTCTATGATAATGAAGGAATAGATACTGCATATGAAACTGAATATGATGTTCAGTCTAGTGAAGATGCAAGTACAGATGATGATGATGATGTAGATGAAGATTTTTTGGTAGATGAAGAGAATGAGATTGTAGAGCCTGATGTTGATGTCCATTTGTTTGGTATTAGCATGGATCTTCCTTTTGACAACATTGGTATCACTAATCTAGTGCCGGATGATGTTTTAGAAGGAGAGGACGTGGATGTCATCAATGCGGATGGTTTCGACAGTGACCCTGGTAATGATGAAGAAAGAAATTACAGGAAGAGAAGGTTAGCCGAATTGAGGACGGAAATGGAAGGTGTTATAAATGCTAGTGGTCAGTGGAAGTACTCATTTTACACTGGCCAGCAATTTACTACTCCAAAAGAGGCTAAGGACAGAGTCTACCTGCATTCCATTGAAAGCAGAAGGAATTTGAAGCTGTATAAGAATGATAGTGTCAGGATAAGAGCAAGATGTGAAGGAAAAGTGCCTGTATTTACAATGTCACAAGGTACTGGACCAACTGGCCCAAATCGTGGAATGGAAGCTGGGCCTAGTGGATCAAGTGGCCCAACTACTAGGAGTAAAAAAAGGAAGAATACAGGTACCAATGATGACAGTCAAGCATCTCCTTCTTTTTTAGATGCACATGATAAAGGGGATCTCTGCCCTTGGGTCTTGTATGTGGGAAAAGACAAATTCACACAAAATTAGGTGGTGAAGACACACAAGGATACACACACATGCCTTCAATCCAGGGAAATCAAACACTACACTTACAAATTCTTGTCTGAAAAGATATTTGAACAAGTTAGGGTTAATCCAGATATCCTAATTAAGGCAGTTCAAGACCAGCTCCAACGTGAGCTGGAGGTTCAGATATCTATGAGCAAAGCTCTCAAAGCTAAAGCTAAAGCTGAAAGAGAGATGAGAGGAGATCACATTTTGTAGTATTCTATGCTTAAAGACTATGTTGTTGAGTTACAGTCTACAAACCCTAATACCACTGTCAAGATTGCAGTTGAAAGGAATACTGATCCTTCTTTGCCTACTAGGGTGTTTCAGAGAATATACGTTTGTTTGGGAGCATTAAAATTGGGTTTTAGAGCCTACAGAAGAGTTCTATTTGGCTTAGATGGTGCTTTCATGAAGGGGTCATTTCCAGGCCAAGTATTGGTAGTGGTTGGATGGAATTTACCCATTGGCCTATGCGTTAGTTGAAGCTGAAACTAAGAGTTCATGGTGTTGGTTCTTGTAGTGTTTGGGTGATGACATAGATCTGCATCCCAATTTAAATTTCACATTCATCGGTGATAGATAAAAGGTTAGTATTATGCTTGACTAGTTGAATTATTATTTACTGAATTATTTGAATTACTGAATTATATGAATTTGTAACTGATTAATGAATTGGTTCATGCAGGGTATCATTCCGGCCATTAAAACTGTTTACCCAAGTGCATAACACATATATTGCTTGCGACACATACATGAAAACATGAAGTAGGGATGGTGTGAACAAGCATACAAGGATTTGTTGTGGAGAGCTGCATCTGCTACAAATATTAGGGATTTTAAAAAGTGTATGTTGGAACTTAAGACGATGAATCCTAAGGTACATGAATGGTTGAACAAGATACTAGTAGATTATTGGGCTAGATCTTATTTTTCAGATAACACATAAATGCTGGGACTAACCGTGTAATTTTCTTAATGCCATCACAGTTTTTACTGCTTTTATATTTATAAGTATTAGGTATAGTTGTATAGCATTAAATGATATTGTATTTTTTGATTTGTAGGTAGAGCCAAATCTGATTTATTGCTCAACAACATCTGTAATGTCTTTAATGGTAAAATAGTTGGAGGTAGGGACAAGCCAGTGATCACACCTTTAAAGTACATCAAGAGTATTGCATGAAGAGAATTGTAAATGTACAAGGTGTGATTGATAAATGTACTGGTCCTTTGACCCCTATTGCAACCAGAATCATAGAATCCATCAAGAAAGAAGCTCATTTGATGAAGGTGCAATGGAATGGAGCAGATAAGTATCAAGTTTTAGGTTCACTTGGTGATCAGTGTGTTGTGAATGTAGTGAGTATGACATGTTCATGTAGGAAATGGGAATTGACAGGGATTCCTTGTAAGCATGTTGTTGCAGCTTGTTGGAATATGGCTGTGAATGACCGGGCGGCACCACCTCCAGAAACTTGGGTAAATCCTTGTTATTGGTTGAGTACATGGAAGGAAACATACTCTCACAAGATACAACCAATTTGTGGAACCAAGTACTGGGAGAAGTCCACATGTCCAACAACACTTTTGCCACCCAAGCATCATGTCCAGGTAGGCCGACCAAAGAAGAAAAGAAAGAGGTCCAAACATGAGGATGAACCATTTGTGAAAGATGGTAAACTGAGCAGGAAAGGAAGAACCATTACATGTCAATCATGCGGAAACACTAGACACAATAAGGCAACATGTAAAGGACAAGGTCAAAAGGCAACAATAGGTAGTTATTTCAGCTTCAAGCTATAAGTGTGTCTTTGATCTAAACATCATCGAATAGGTTACGAGGATTTTTGTTTTTTTTATGTAGGTGGAAACAATGCAGAAGGCAGTGGTAGTGCATCTAGGCAAGCACAACAAACAGAACCTGCAGTTGGTCAAGATGGTTCAGGTGGATCAGGTGCTGGTGCTGTTATAGGTTTGTCTGTTGCTACTGGTGAAGGTGGTGCAGGTGATCCAGGTGGTGCAGGTGTTGCCAGTCAAGGTTCATCCCATACTAGATGGACAAGGAGAAGAGTACAAACAGAAAGAATTAGTCCACAAAAAAGAACTCCCACTCAACCTGCAAGTCAACCTTATACCAGTTCTGAAGTGTCAATGAGTCAAACAAGGAATGCAGATGGAAGAGAAATGGGTGATGGTGTACCAACACAGTCAAGTGCAGCAGGTGGTGCAAGTGAATGGTCTTTTATGTAATTCCAAAAACTAATCTGTTTCAGGAGAGTGTATGTCTGTAATTCAAGTCCACATCTGTGGTAACTGTCTAAGTCCTTTTAGAGGCAAACATAAAAGTCCACTTAGGTGGCAAATCGATAATTGCACTTGTTTAAGACTGATTTAAGCTGTTTGTGACCTAACTTATTTTGGCAAAAACTACTACGTACTCAGTATCATACTATCATGACAGGTTATACACAGTTGGTCCATGATGTGGAAACCAGTTTTGCCCGTTTGCAAAACCATATAAGTAGCATGAGAGGTTATACACAGCTTGATGTGGAAACCAGGTTTGCCTGTTTGGTCCCTATATAACAGTGAAAATGTTGTTTGTTACATGTGTTACTACGTTCCATAGTCCATTGAATTGCCAGATAAGTCAAAGTCATAATTTAGTTGCAAAAGGATGTGAGTATCACAAGAGTTTATACACACTTGGTCCTTGATGTTATAACCGGGTTTACCCGTTTGATCCCTATTTAACAGTGATTGTTGTTTGTTACACGTGTAACTACGTTTCATATTTCCATTGGTGGACAAAAGGGCTAGTCTCTTGGCGGGAAATTGAAGAATTATGGTTTTCCTTACACGATTAGTCAAACACAATAAGTTTTGTTTGTTTTTGATGTTGGTGTTTGTTTTCTTATACAACAATTCGAAGAAAGATATTTGAGTTAGTAAGACATGCCAAAGTCAGGAAATACTATTTGCAATATTCAGAACAGAGCATAGAAACTATGCAGACCCACCATCCTTATGGAATACTTTGACCATATTTTTCTTTGTAATGTTAAGATAATGATGAGTTGATTACTTAGGAAAAAAGATGGAAACATTATGAAGTATCAAAGCCGCTCCTACGGTAATCGCCTTTGTAAACCTCTCCTCTGTAAGCACTTTGTAATGAATAGTACCGAAGATTATACCAGAAAGATCTTTGAGTGTTACTGTGAGATCGCCCAGCGCATTCGGAGTACAAGACTTGATAACTGCAACAACTTTCTCAAGTTTCCTATTCTTGAGACATTTGTTAACATCTCCAAAACAACCAGTCACGACCCCTCATCAACATTGACATAGTCAATCGCGCTAAGTCATGGCGCACACGTAAAATCGTCATCCTCACCCACATCCTCAATAACTTTTCTAATATACTCTTGTGTAGACATTACGGATTCCTCCCCAGGGTGTTTGTTTTGTAAGTTGTTGTTTGTTCCGTATGTTGTGTTAAAGTTACATGTTTAACTTTTAGTAGACCGCTAGATCTTGTTATGTCATGTGTATCTAGATGATGAATGATGTCCGTGTTTGTTTTCTAAGTTGTTTTTTGTTCAGTAATTTGTTCTGTTTTGATGTGGTGTTGTTTCTTATACACAATTAAAAGAAAAGATATTTGAGTTAGTTTAAGGACATGACAAATGTCAACAATAACTCTTTGCAATATTCAGAATAGAGGCATACAAACTATGCAGACCCACCATCCTTATGGAATACTTTGACCATATTTTTCTTTGTAATGTTAAGATAATGATGAGTTGATTGCTTAGGAGAAAAGACAGAAAATTAGTAATATCAAAGCCGATCCTACGGTAAACGCCTTTGCAAACCTCTCCTCTGTAAGCACTTTGTAATGAATAGTACCGGAGATTGTACCAGAAAGGTCTTTAAGTGTTACTGTGAGATCGCCCAGCGCATTCGGAGTACAAGACTTGATAACTGTAACAACTTTCTCAAGTTTCCCATTCTGACAAAATTTCTTAACATCTCCAAAAAACCCGTCACGATCCCTCCATCAACATTGACATAGTCAATCGCGCTAAGCCGTGGCGCACGCGTAAAATCATCATCCTCACCCACATCCTCAATAACTTTTCTAATATACTCTTGTGTAGACATTACGGATTCCTCCCCACCTTCTCGAGTATCAACTAATTTACAGAGCTTGGCCATTTGAACAATACCAGCAGGACCTGGTATTATCCTAATGGGCTTCACAACACAATTATCAACTTGATTGTTTTGAGATGAAAACAAGGTTTGGGTGGTGATGATCTCAGGGACTAGTGTGTGTGTTGGTGGGTACGGATGACGAGGTTGTTGAAGATCAATAATCGTTAGTGAAGGCTCTCCCATTCATGATTTGGTGGTGAATTCATGTTTTAGTGGATGACTGCAATACTGCTTTACTTTGTTAACATATTACACTAGTCTTAAATAGGGTGTAAGGTAAACTATGTTTGACTTTCTTTCACCCATATTCACTTGCACTATTCAATAAACTGAATAGGGTTATCTTTGAAATTGGTCCATGACATTTATGGTTTTTAACTGCAACTGAAGGTATATTGCTTTTTATCTATGAAGTTGATCCTGACTGGTTTCAATGTAATTGTACACCTTAGTTATTAAGCCCTTTCCCTGTTTACCCGCCTTTTATACCCCGTTCACAGAAATAGAGAAAAACCAACACTTAAATCACATGCCATTGTTTATCTAAATATTTTACTTTCACTTGTTTTCCAGTAATTATAAAAAAGTTATATAGCATAACTCTTCACATGGCTAACAATGAAATTACATACCTATTCACCAGTGAAGTATGTTTACCAGACCCTCTGATAGTGAGGTTGCTTAATACAACTCCATGGTTGATGAGTCCAGAAATGAAAAAGGCAAAAAGGTAGAGAGAATAATTCGAATGGAAAAGATCCTTGTTTGAGATTGACTTTACTTTCAGTATTATGCTTTTGATAGATAAAGGACGATAATGAAAGACATGGTTAGCCAGAAAAATGTGTGTGAAGAAGAGGTGCCTTTGAACAACAACTTAGGAAAACAAATTGGTAATCTTGTAGATATGCCTAGTGAAGCAGTGGAAAAAAGGATGGATGCTAATGTGCCTGATGAGATTGATGGTGCTAAGGGTGAACAGGTTCCAAACCATGTTGTTAAGATAGGTAACCTTGAATTTCTGGTTTGTAAAGAGGTTGCAAACCCTGGTGTTAATGAACTAGTGGACAAAGGAAGACCACTAAAGAGGAAAAGGGTCTATGCTGAATAGATGGGTCATGCATTTACTGAAGACGAATGTCAATGCAAATAATGGGTCGTTTATGTGCTATCTTCTATTACTAATGTTTTGCAACTTAAATTACCCTTGTATGTATGTCTTGTAGTTTTTTGTTCTATGTATTTGTTATGTTTTGGATCATCAAGTTATACACAAAACATCTACGACACCAACAACACATTCTAGTGTAATGATTCATTCAATAATAACCAAAAATTTGAATCATACATTCATCAAAAAACACATTTTAACAGAAAATAACCCATAACCAAAAAAGATAACCCCCCAAGCCGACCTTGATTACAGATACTTATAAAAGTGAAATCCCTTCATGGCCTAATGGTGCAACTGTAAAGCTATCGACCTCATCTCTATCGCCCTTATCATATCATCCTTCTGATGGCACTTGAGTTCCTGCCTTGTCTTATACGCCATAACATTTGTCGGCAAGCGTTGTTCAAGCTCTCCTATAAACGAGCGCCTTTCATCTATAATGTCAAGCAACTGCCTCGTTAAATTATTGATTTCAGTTGCGAGCTGAACCTCCCTCTGCGTCTTCAAGTCGAAATAGACAAGCAGTTGATCTTTAAGCAGGTCTGAATTTGCTAAGAGCCTCAGTTGTTCCAAATTCACGAACCCATTGTCAGCGGCCATTGAAAAAGTTTAGTTTTTGGTTAGTGAAAGGTGTTTAGTAAGTTAAAGAATGTATGTGTGTATTTTAGACATGAAGGACCAAATGTGTGGTGTATTTAAATACAAGTGAAGGTACATGGCGATTAATAGACTATAGAAACGAAGAGTTGAGAACGCAATTATAACACTGAGAAGGTATATGTTAAAGGCGGCTAAAATATTTTTCAAGGACCAAGTGTGCAAGAAACGTGTGGAAAATTTATTGTGTATTTTGGCAGGAAATGGAAAACCAATAGATCATTGAGGGACCAACGGTGCAAGTTACAATAAATAAAAACGACTGGGTAACACAACGGGTATAAAGTCTCCACGTTTTTACTAGACAAAAACACAAACAAAGGCAACATTAGAAAACCGTTTCAAGCATGTCTTCTTCATCTTATGCCTTCGGTCATACAGAGTGTAATTGTAGGCTTTCGTTGATGACACTCACCTCTTAGACACGTGACAACCCTGCTAGACGATTTGATGTTTGCCCTAACAAATATGTAAGCCGTTGCATTTTCTATATCTTATTTTATTACCTGATCATAAATTCTCTTATTTTCAGAAAAAAGGAATCAAGCACTGTAAAAGATGGTATTGGAATGATCCGGAGTTAGAGAATAAATGGTACAAAACTCAATTATATGAGATGCATCTGCTTCTTAATCCCTCGCAAAGAGAAGAACTAGAAAATGAATTAACAAGCCGAGAAGAACTTGCAGTCCTTCAAGTTGAGTTTGCTGATATGGAAGGTCGAATGCAGGAACTCATGAAAGAATTTAAGAAAAGTCAAAAAATGCTTTCTTTTAGAAGTCAACTGTAATAGTGTTTGGGGTTATGGCTTCATTTATGTTTGTTATGAATTAATTAGTTTGGATTTATTTTGTGTAATCAATTGTATGAATTATCCATGATTAGTTGTTTTTCTTGGTGTCAAACGGTAACAACGTTGGTCAAACAGAATAGTGGTCAAACACCGTATTGGTCAAAGAGATTAGTGGTTAAACAACTTATTGAAGAATTACAGTGTCTTTGTAATCAATCATACATTCATGAAAAAACTTAAAGAAACAACCATTTAACGATATATAAACCAAAAGCCAAAAAGAACAACCCCACAAGGACGACCATCTCCCGTTTATAGAGTTATACAAAAATCAACCTCCTTATGGATGGACCTGAAGGCGCAATTCCTTCTTCAGTTCAATCACCTCAACGAAAATAGCCTTCTGAATACGCTTGAGGTGCTCCGTCGTCTTACAGGCCACGAAATTTTTTGGTAGGCAAACGTCAAGTCTCTTCAATTGATCCGCACGCCAATTTTTTATCACTTACAAGTAACTACTACTTCCTCTGCCGTCGTTAATTGGAAAAGTTCAATTGCTTGCTGAGATTTTCCCTTTGCGTCTGCATGAGTTCCTCCAGATGAACAAATCTACGAGCAGCAGCAATAGAAAAAAAGGGGTTTTAGGAAAGTGAAAGGGTTTAGGAAGTTAAGTTATGTATGTGTGTATGTTTTGGATTTGAAGGGAGATATGTGAAGTGGATTTATATACAACCGAATAACGCAATTAATGGAGTGGCAAATGTTAGATGCGACTAAACTGTGACATCACATCATGCACTTATTACAAGGACCAAGCGTGCAAGTAACGTGTAGAACACTCCTTATGAATTTGGTGGGAAATGGAAAGCCAATAGAACGTATTAAGGGACCAACGGTGTAAGTAAAAAAAACACTAATAAAACCACTTCAAACTATTAGAAATTTTTTTCAAGAATATCTTCATCTTCTTTAATAGAAGTGAAACAATTGACTTTCAGTACTAAATCTTCTCTTGAAACGAAAGTGAAACAATTGAACTTTAATAATGTTATACAGATTATTTGACTTTTTGCTAAATCAACCAGTTTACTCAATTGACTTCATAAATCATACCCGGAGGACTTTATAAGTTAAACAAATTAACACATTCATCCACAATAATATACAAACAACCGAAAATATTCATTCCATCAACCAACACAAAACCACATTTAGCCACATAACCTATTAACTACTAAGACCATCTAGCAAAAAAACAACTTCCCTAAACATTCACATTGTACAGTAAACATAAAACCCAAAAACAACCCAGCTGATGATGAGAAATTTCAGCAACTTGCGTCGCTTTTCTTCAACCATAGCAAGGATTTCTTCAAGCTCATTACGTGACCTCAACAACCCTAGGATAATCTGAACAGACCTTTGACACATTGGTGGATCATACCACCTGAGGAAGTTGACACAGGTTGGACTCTGAAAAGAGTCGAAAAAGGATGTGTAAATAAACAAACAAAATGATTTGTTACATATTTTTTGATCGGATCATACTTACAAGTGTAGGACAACCATAGAAACGACGACCTGGATTCCGATTAGTCCATGATGTCCTAATCACAGCTTCCAAACCACACGCACAACGAACCATTTTATAATTTTTGTCTTATACTTTGCAAACCATCATTTATAATACACAAAATCGAGTCAGGGACCAATGGTGCAAGCGCTAAAGGACAAAAAAATGCAACAGTAAAACACCTGTTGGAAAATACAAAAAAACGAAAACAAAAATTTAGTGAGGGACCAACGGTGAAATAATGACGAAAATTTGAAATTACTAAACTGCCCATCGTTGACAAGTCAAACTAACACCCGTTACGTATAACGGGGCTCGAGGGACCAAACGGGTAAGAACAATGACAAAAAAGGACTAACGACATCGACCCCCGTTATCTAGGGACTGAATCCGCAATCGGGCCTAACCTTGAGGACCAACAGTGTAATTTACCCTAATATTAATGTTGTTGTTTTAATGAAATGTTGTTGTATGTTTAATAGGTGTTTACACGTAAGTGAGTGAGCTATCGAGGAAGAATCATCATCTTCCTTTCATTGTCAAGGTTAATGTTTAGATATCAGCCCCATCATCACATGCTAGCACAAATGTATCTTCATCATGTTCTTCGTCCTCAGTCTCATCGATATCTTCGGTTTATTCTACACACGACTGAGCCTCATCATCCATGCTAGCACAAATGTATCTTCATCATGTTCTTCGTCCTCAGTCTCATTTCTATCTTCGGTTTATTGTACACATGACTCATCCAATTCTTCTTCTTACACTGCTTCTCCTATGCAAAGTTATCGAAATAGAAGAAAGATTGATAATTTTAATGGAATAGGGTATCTTTATTTCTTAAGGAAGAATATGAAAGATGTGATATATTGATTGAATGAAATGTAAATTACATAAGATGTCATGTCTATTTATAATAGAACATGGCTTGGTAAATAAGCTAACATAACCCTAAACATAATGGACCCTAAGCCCGTGATTAGGCTTGGGCCTTAATTAACCTATCATCTAACACTCCCTGACAGTTCGAACGGGAGGCTTCCGAACGTACGAACTGGATAGAATGTTGAAATCGCGTTCTTCTTGTCTTCTTTTCTTCTCCTCCTCTTTATTGTTTCCTTTGCACAAAGATCGACTTGTATTTGACGACATAATTGTATAGAGCTTCGTGGTTTTCTCCATTTTATGACCTTTTTTACGTCATGGCTTACTTTGCCTTTAAGAAGGAGCGGCAATTTGATGATCAAGTTTGTTGTCAACGACATTGATCTTTAGCAAAAAAGAAAATTATATGAGGAAGAAAAAAGATTTATGGTGGAAGGCAATTGACATATTCTTTTTCTTACGGCTAGGGTTTAGGATTATGTATTGAATACGAAAAACAAAATCCTAATTAAACAAAAAAAAAAATAAAGCGAACTGAACGGAATCCCACCGGATCAACGGCAAGCCGATGACCGGAGGATAGCAAATTTTCTTGGTGGATTTAACCTAAAGCTCTAATACCATGAAAGATGTGATATATTGATTGAATGAAATGTGAATTACATAAGATGTCATGTCTATTTATAATAGAACATGGCTTGGTAAATAAGCTAACATAACCCTAAACCCAATTGACCCTAAGCCCGTGATTAGGCTTGGGGCTTAATTAACCTAACCTCTAACAGAATAATGGGGTGTTGATAAAAAGTAGTTCAATGGCATTTGTTAGTGGACAAAGTTGATGGTGTACCACAAGAACGATGCATTCAAGAACAATGAAAGAAACGTTTTTTCAGGGTTTGATTATATATATTATTATTTATTTTATATGAAGTGCTGTAAACAAGATGCTGCAAGATTTGTAAAAAATTCCGGTTTTTGAAAAGTATAGGATAACCTTTTGAATTGTTTCGTAATGACAACGATCCCAACTTTAAGAGTTATACTTTTTTTTAGTTTTTCACTATAACATTACTGATAATGGACTGATAACGTTGTTTTACACAAAAAAATTGAAATATCTTGAATGCCACCTCTGCAAACACGAGAGCATGGAAGGGGATAAGCAGGAGCATCATATTAGTTTGTTATAGAAGCTTACTTAATGTCACATGTTTTACTATTAATTGCTAATAAATTAAATAGTTTAGTTTATCTCAATTTTACATGTTTTAGAAGCTTATTTAATGGTGACGAGGTTGAATGACAGGGTTATTGTGTATGAGTAAGTTGGAGAACCGAGCACTTCATTGACAAGCTCTAAAATTATGCAATACGTGACATAAGTAAAAGCTTAATTGTTGTGAAAAATAAGTCCGGTGCAACGCACAGGAAGGCCTCGTGAGCCAAGGATTTCGATAGTCTTGCCTTTTTTAGACTTCGACATGTCTTTAATTCACAAAAAAAAAGTTAATCGAAAGAATAACAATTACACTTGGTTATAATGCAACCACCTGTAACAAGTATTTATCAATGTTTTAAAATCCGGGTTTCAAATTGACTCGGTCAAGTCAACGGGTCATTGGGTTCCAAAACACTACTCCTTCTGTCTTATTTCAAGTGTCCAACTTTCTATTTTAGTTTGACTAAAAAAAGTGTCCACTTACGACAAATAAATTAGTAATCCATCGGTTTATTTATTTTACCCTTAAATACTTTTTATACCATAAATATTTAATTAATTCATTAAATGCATGGCTAAAAATGACATTTCATTAACTTGTATATACATTTATTACACCTATCATAAAATGCACATAATTTGTTTGTGGACACTTTTTTCTGAACTGAGAGAGTAGTATTTATTGTCTATCTCTTTAAAGTTTAGTAAAGATATTCGAAAACAAATTATTATTTTTACAACATGCGTTCATACGTGGGTTTTTAACTAATAATTTCGGTAGAGCATAAAAGATGGATAGAAGTTCAAATTTGTAAAAAGTATGTTTGACTCGCGATCTAAAGATAATTTCGTTGTGCTTGTATGAACCTTTTGCATTTATCATTGTAACATGAGCTTCAAGAAGGTCGGATATCTCGACGTGTGTTTTGGTAAGTTTAACACACATGTGCACAGTGCACCGCAAACAAATAAGCGAGTAGTTAAGATAATTTATTGCCAAAAAAAAAAAGTTCGTAACCAATTTGCTTACTCACTGATGTTGACAAAAAGTTTGCGGAATATGACGTCTTTACGATTTATAATTTTATATCTCAATTTATATTTAAACTTACAATCACTAAATTAGGGAATACCTTACACTCAAACAAATATCGCCTAACTACTAGAAACATACCAATGAGATTATGGATCTACACCAAACTTCCATATTCTTGGTATATATAGAAACCAAAATCTAACAATTGTCAAACTCAAAAGAAAAAGTGAGTTGAGCAACAAGTGTTTTAATCATCCCACATCGGAGTGTGAAAAAAAAAACAGCTAGATGAAGTTGGTGATAAATTGAAAGGTAGGTGCTCTTATTTAGGTTATGTTTGGTACACAAGACTTTCAATAGATTATGTTTATTTTTTTGAAAAATAATCTATTTAAAATATAAGCTTCGTTTGGTAGACAAAATTATAAGAGATTATAAAAAAAATAATCTTTCATAATCTCTTAAAATCAAATGCTATTTCATGCAGCTTATAAAAATAATCTCTTTTCATAATCTTCATCACTATCTTCATCTACTGCCCCATCTCCAGTTTCAACAACAGTTACTTTTGCCAAACATACCCTTAATATACGCTTTGCTGAAATTTTCTAAACCATCATTCCACATCTGCTTCTGGCTATCATATCGCATTTAAATAAGTTATTAAACCCGAACACAATCCAGAAGGTCTACTTAAATATATAAAAGATTTGTTGCACTACTACGATAGCTTAGAACGAGTTAAGTCACTGATAGGGCTGTAAACGAACTGAATGTTCATGAACTATTCGGTAAAAAGTTTGTTTATGTTCGCTTATTTATTAAATGAACGAACATGAACAACATTTTACGTTCGTTTAGTTAAATAAATGAACATGAACAAAAGTCTTGTCCGTTTAAAATTGTATTTTTATGAATTAATGTATGTTCCGTTAAACTCCCGATATAATTCGTATCTGTTATGATTGAAAATATCAACGTTAAAATCTTCTACTATCGTATCTTTTTATTATATATTTAAAATTACTTTATTTAAACAAAAGAATACTAATAAAACACAATATTGTGTATATTTTTGTAAATTTTATGTTTATTTATGTTCGTTCGTTTATGTTTGTTTAGGTCTAATGAACGAACATAAACGAACAAGAGCAACCATATTTCTTAATAAACGAACATGAATAAGACAATTCGTTGTTTAAGTGATCGTGTTCGTTTATTCGTCCGACTAAAATTAAATAAACGAACATGAAAAAGGCTCTGTTCATGTTCATGAAAAAGACTCTGTTCGTGTTCGTTTACAGCCCTAGTCACTAGGCATTGTTGATGTGTTTGTATTAGCTTTTGATAAAAAGGTAAAATCTTTTAACTAGCTTATGTTTCAATCCAACTAACAACTAGTCATTTTAATAGTAGAATTGATATGGCAATAATAAAAAAAGACAAATAACAAAGATTCACATGTCAAGTTCATGAGTTTGTTTCATTTTTGGATTAAACACTTACGTTTAATCTTGGCAACAACAATCGTGGTTCGACTTACGAGTATGTTACTCGTCACATACTTTATAGCTTTGGTTTTGACCAACATGTACTGATATTTAGTTGCCCACTATGTTCGGATTTTACACATGCTTGTCTCAGCCGGGATCTAAATTCATGAGCACTTGATGATCAGAGAATCACTTACACTTAAACAAATACAACACAACTGTTTGAGGTAGACATCTTTTGCACCTAACAAGCACAAGGGTAATGGTTCAATCTTTGGCACCCCATAACCACAACTGCTGAGTGAGTTATGCATGCCCCCCACAATTTGTAAAAAAGCCGATTCTATACCAATTCGGGTTACCAATTATTAACCTTTTGCACCTAACAACATAACTATTAGAAACGTAGCAATAAGATTGTGGATATAAAACTAACTTGAATATGTCATCTACATATATCTAATGATATATAAATAAACAATAAAATCCAACAAATGTCAAAACTCAAAAGAAAAAGTGAGTGAGTTGGCCATTGTTAGGCAAACCTAACAGCATTACAACAACTAAACCAGGACCAAAATTTGACTTACCATTCATTAACTTACCAATTGTAATTGTGGATATTAGATACTTTAGCTCGGGGACGACTTGAGGCCTAAAATCCACCCCCTTTACAATCCATCGATCAGATTCACAATGTTAGTCTTGTATGGCGTACGCCATGGATTTTAAGGCCGGATGATGGCTAGTTAGAGTTCGACTATAGTTTTATAACGTGTAGTACTTTATCCGCCTACAACCTGGAAACTAGCGTGGAACTTCAAATCTTGAAGATACACACAATTACAACACCTATGTTTAACAGAAAAGTAAAAGCGTTGCATAAGAAAAGTAAGGGCCCGTTTGGTTTACGGTGTTAATTGGGTTTAGGATCAAGGCTAGTCAAATCCATTGTTTGGTTCCTTCTTTTCATTTACAGACACAAACTCTGATTCCTAAAATTGAATACAAGGTGCATATGTAGGGTTTGTGTAAATCCAGCCAATGAGAATTCATCTTTTATTTGACTAATTTTCTTAACCACATATTTATGTGTTTTCATTTTTATTTTTTTTAATTTAAAATAATACATAATTTTTTAATTTAACCACATATAATAAATATAATTTCTCTCTCCTAAACCCATCTCAAATCTAAATCTTATACCAAATCCTAATTGTAATCTAAACCCACTTATAAACCAAACGGACCGTAAGAAGTTGTTTTAAAATGGATTTTTTTCATCCCACATCGGAGTGTGAAGAAAAGTGGCTAAATGAAGTTGGATATAAATAGGGATGTGAAGGCTCTTACAAAATAGGCTTTGTTGAAATTTTCTAAAACAACTATTATAACTAGCCGTTGTTTTTAAGACAACGGCTTGCTATAAGAGCTCCTTTTTCACATGTGAGATAGCACATAATTAGAAGTACCAATAACTAGGATTTGGCTAAGGGTTCCACTGAGTGAGAGTTCAAGTGAAGAAACGTCAGCTTGATCATTCAAGTGACCTATGACGTGCCTTGTGAATTTTATGAATTGACCTAATTGTTCAAATTCTGAAGTTAAGAATTTCATATGGCGAAGTGTGGTCCATATATGGTTCCATTTTGGAGATAATACACATGATTGAACAGCATATTTCATATCCATTTAGGAAAGAATGTAGTGAATAAGATCGAGAGGTGAGTTACTTAATCTATCTATTTGTGTCATAACAACTGCTTTCTACCAAACAGTGACCTGCATTTTTAACGAACACGGCAATGACACTCAAGCAAAGTAACCGTTATAAAAAGGGATTAGTTAATGCATATAAATGGCAATTTCAGAGGCTAATGTAGGGTCATAGTTATTTAAATGTAACGGGTCAAAAACCCGGCTAAGGCTAAACTGATTTATTACACTCTTATACCAACATCAGTAACTTTAGTGGCAATTTCAGCAAATATGGGTCATGTTTTAGGTAACGGGTCAGAACGGTTAATCTAACTGGATTTATTACACTCTTTACAACACAAGTAACTTTAGTGGCAATTTCAGCTAATGTGGGTCATGTTTTATGTAACGGGTCAGAACGGTTAATCTAACTGGATTTTTTGATGCTGAAACAACTCAATGTATCTTGTAATACGTGTGTGTAATGAGAGGGAGTTATCGACAGAAAATCGAGTGACTCTGCACGCAAGGTTTTTCTAAGTATCATGCAAGTTATAAACAATCTCTAACTTTTGACAATATCACTGGTAATGCCGAATGATTATAACATGATATGGATGATCTTCGAGTTCCTTAGCCTTCAATTTTATTCACTTTCTCTATCCCTAACATCAAATTTTGTTGTTTCCTTATCCTTTTTAAACAACGATTGAATATTACATTAAAAGAAGATATTGACTTGAACTTTGTATGTTACAAAAAGTTTGAAATACTACAAAAATGTTCAAAATTAGTACAAACTAGATAAAATTAGTCTGCGCATTGCGGCGGGACAACTTCTTTCTGCGACCTTTTTCTGCTCGCTGTCGCTTTAATTATCTATGGAAAGACAAATTAAGACAACTACATTATACTAACTTTTAAAAAATATATAGCGCATGTAAAGTAACTACTTTTAGTTTCATATGTTTCATGAACATGTCATTTATGACACATAATAAGTTCTCTTCTAGGAGTTTTTTTGTGTTTATTAGGTTTTTATCGTTGTTATCGTGTTGTTTTATAACACATAAACAATTTTTTAGGATTTTATGTGGTAAATTATTTCTTAATGCCATTATTGTGTTTGTTTTCCTTGTTAGAATTGTTTCTTTAAAGCTTTGAAGGTGTTAGTTTATGGTATATTGCAAATCGACAAGTAAATCTCGATAAATAGTAAAGAAACCGAAAAACCGAAAAACTAAACCGAAAAGATACCAACAACCGAAAAATCAAACTGACACAAAACCGAAACCGAATGGTTACTTAAAATCAAAAACCGAAATTTTTCGGTTCGGTTTTATACAAAAACCGAACCAATGCCTTTTCTATCATGTATAAAATGTTATTATGTTTATGTAGCATGACTATTTTTGTTTCATACATATATTAAATACGGAGTATATAATAATACTCACACAAGTATCAAAAACTACGTATCCAACAAGACAAGAGTAAGATCGAGTAGCTACATGCAAGATTCCGAACTCACTGTTGAAGAAGTCATACTATGCTATTATGCTTTTTAGAGAATTGAACTATCTCGCTGTAAATGTTGTGTAGTTTTCTTTTCAAGTATGTAGGTTGATTGAGTAGAATTCTATTTTGTATGTTAATGATGAAATCATGGAATCTAAGTTTTTTTTTTATTTTAGCCAGTTTTTTAACGAACCAAGTATTTTCTTATTGAGAGTGTGTGTTGATTGTGTAATCATCAGTCGATCTAGTCTCTTTTTTTTCATTTTGGTTTATTGTTGTTGCTACTGCTTAACATGCTATGAAAACTTGACCGTACGCATTATGTGTATTAAGCTAATTTTGTTAGGGTCAATGAGTGTGGAATTGCGGATATTAGGTACTTAAGCTCTGTTAGTCTTGCTGAATTTTGTTGGCGTACGCCATGGGGTTTTAAGCAGATGATGGCTAGATTTCGATTATAGTTTTATAACGTTTGCAAAATGTTTAAGTGAGTGATCATCAGAATGTTCATTAAATTTTATTTGGGTCTATTCTGACTATGATTCGGAATAAATGACCGCGTATGAAATTGGAGGTCTTTACTTTACAGGTCGGGTTCTTGTAGGAAACTTTGTTACTATTGTTATTATAGTTATTCTAACGAGTAATATTGGTAAATAAAAAAAAGACGTGAAAAGAGGTATGAGGAGTTGAGCATCAAAGTGATCGTTCCAACCACAATCGATAAGAAGATTAAATCCATCGATTGAAACTAGATGTTGTTATGGTGGAAAATTTTGAGGAATATTAACACACTTGTGTTTTAAAATGGATTTTGGTTGGTATCCCACATCGGAGTGTGAAGAAAAGTTGAGTAAATGAAGTTGGTAATAAATAGGGAGGTGAGGGTCTCACAAAAAATAGGCTTTGTTGAAGTTTCCTAAACCGCTAATTGTGCTTGCTTTGCCTTATACACTAACTTTTAAGTTTATTACTCCCTCCGTCTCATATTAAGTGTCCATTTTTGACTTTTTAAAGTCTTTTTTCTTTAACTTTGACCTTAATTATTTCTTCTTATGTTATATGATACTCAATGCAAAATATATGAATGGATAGAGTTTCGAATGTATTTTTCATTGGTATAATTTTCAGTAAGCATTATATAACATAAAGAAAAATATTTACGGTCAAAGTTTGTGAAAAAAGAATTCAAAAAGTCAAAAATGGACACTTAATATGGGACGGAGGGAGTACAAGGCAAGGTAGTTTTGATTTGCGGTTTTTTGAAATATCAACAAGTTCTCCAATTATTTAAGAAATCTTTTTGCGCGGCCTCATTAGTTTACAATGAATTTATTCACTCACAGGGCTTTCTTTATTCATGTGTTTATATTCAAGCTAGTCACTTTTTTAAGTAGAAAAAAGTTATACAATGTTGTAAGAAACTAGTCACTTTTTTAAGTAGAAAAAGTTATACAATGTTGTAAGAAATTGTTTTAAAATCAATTAAATGAATTTTGCTCATCTCGCATGGGAGTATGAAGAAAAGTATCTAAGGCTGGATGGAGTAAGGAACCCCAACTCACCATACACCTCATCACCACGTCAGTCTTCTCTCTCCAACTTTACCACTCACCTTTCAACCATTTTAACTCTCACATTTCATATCAAACTCACCATGCACATCATTTTTTTTATTTAATTTACTTTCATTCATAAATTAAAAACGTAAACGGAAACGTACAAAATTAATAAAAATGTAAACGTAAACGTACAAAATTAATAAAAACGTAAACGTAATTAAAACCTTTTATTCATAGATTAAAAACTTGAACGATACATGAATAAATAAAAACGATACGATACATGGATAAATAAAAAAGGGGTTTTAAATGTAAAATGTGAGAAGTGTGTATAAATAAATTGAGAGAGATGTGTATAAAAATGAGTGAAGTAGTGGGTATTTATAGGTAAAAAGAGGGTTTTGTTTATAAATCAAATGGTATAAAACCAAGTGGGGCCCAACTCACATTTCACTCAAGGTGGTGAGCCACTCACCAGTTTATACATAAGTCACGCGCGACTTGTATAGACCGGCGTAAGGTGAATGGTGAGTTTGGGCGGTGAGTGGTGAGTTTGGGTGTGAGTTAGCCCTTACTCCGTGTAGCCTAACATGAAGTTGGTAATATATAGGAATGGGAGGGTATGATCTAAGCAATGAATGTGTGTTTTGATTTAAATATTTTTTTAAAGTTTTTAAATCAAAATCTTTGTTAAGTTTGTTTCAAAAATTCTCTACCAAGTTTCTTAATTATATAAAAATAATCTTTTACATTTTTGGCTTAGACTAGACATAATGGTCACGACTTCCTTCACCTCCACTTCCCTGTACACGAAAGGTGAGAAGGGTCACCATTTCCCTCCCGCGTGACCGGGGAGGGGGTTCAATGGGGTGGCGTGTGACAACGGTAAGGTTACGGTGATGGCTCACCACCATTGCGAGTAGCCTTACCGTGAATAAAATTGCACTCACTCACAAGTCGCGAGAACTTACTAATGTGTTTATATTAGCTTTTCATATAAAAAGGTAAAGAGTTTTAATTAACCGGTTTATGTTTCAGCCATGACTAGCATGATCCTCGTTCAAGTTGAGACCCAACCCAACCCAACGAACAACAAGTATTTCAATGTTGTTGCCATATTTAGACTTAAACACGTCTTTTATTCTATAGTATAATTTTATCGAGAGAGCTTGGTTTGAACCTCTTTAGTTTGTTTATCGGAAGCATAGTTGCGTATGTGTTGAGATAAAAAGAAATGAATACACGAGAATCATGTTAAAATTATTTAGTAATTTACGAAATACTATTTAAAATTTTCATGTATGTTTAACATGTATGTAAGAGTAATGATGCAGGCCCAAGTGTTTTAAGAGCTGTTTTAAGCAATTTGAGTGTTGTGTTAAGTTATTTAAGTGCAGCTTTCGTGTTATGTTAATTGGGTGATGTTAACGTTCCAAGTTGGATTTTATTTACATGAGTAAAAACGAGGATATTCATCTGTGGTATTTTCGAAACCTAATGATGTTAATTTTTTCTTGTATCTGTTTTCCGGTTTCGTGTTAGTGTAAGTTTATGTGTGTTTGTAGTTATTTATTACTATGTCATATATTGATATAGACAAGAGTAAGAAACAGTGCAAAACAACTTGTAGTTAACTTTACTTAGGAAGCTTCAACTAGCATTGCTAACACTCAGGCTGCGTACAGTTTTACCATATAGAAAAATCGATTTCGATATCGAATGCTGTGAGTATTATCTTGTGATATATTATGTTAGGCCTTGGTTAGTTGGTTTGGTACCTCTTTTGCACATTTGGTTATTTTTTGCTTCAGATCTTCAGTGTTGAGCAGATTGTTTAAAGGAAAACAATAACATATCTTACATAGCTCTTGACACTTGTATTTGACTTTTTAAATGCAACTTGAATGTTTTCACGGTAAGTCAGGTTCTTGAGATGTAAAAGAGATTAAAAACTGGTTTGTAATAACTAGCGTTAAGCACTTGAGTGCACACATTTTTTGATTTCTCGTCGAGATTTCAGATCACAACTCTGTGTTATCTATTGGTTATGTACCTCTTTGCGCACATTTGTTCAGCTTTAACTTTTAGATCTTTTATCTCATTACAAAGCTTATGATAGTTATGTTAGGTTTTGGTACAACCCTGTCACCCTCTAAACTTAGCAGTGACTGGTAATTCAGATAGGACCAGGATCAGATCGCATAACTGACTAGGACCATTGATCAGGTTTGGGTACCTTTCGGGTCAAGTCTCTAGCCATAACTGACTCAAGATTATCAGTTCTTTAACCTTACACACTTGGAAAATAGGTCAACCGACTCAAGTTTATTAGTTCTTCCATCGGAAAGAACAATTTGACTAAGATTTAAAGTTGTTAAACTAGGAAGATCCCAAGGGTAGAGTGGCACATTGCAAAAATCTTCTTCCATGTTCGTCAAGGTTAAGTTTTTAAGTGACAGACTCAAATATGTGTTAATAATTATCTCGTGAACATTGTGAGATAGCACATAATATAGAAGGACCTTAACTAGGATATGGCTAAGGGTTCCACTGAGTGACAGTTCAAGTGAAGAAACGTCAGTTTGATCATTCCAGTGACCTATGACAAGCCTTGTGAATCTTATGAATTGACCTAATTGTTCAATATCTGAAGTTGAGAATTTCATATGGCAAAGTGTGGTCCATATATGGTTCCATTTTGTCGATAACACACATGTTTGAACAGCATATTTCATATCCATTTAGGAAAGAATCTAGTGAATAAGATCGAGAGGCGAGTTACTTAATCTATCTATTTCTGTCATAACAACTGCTTTCTACCAAACAGTGACCTGACCTGCATTTATAATGAACGCGCAGATGAAACTCATCAAAGTAGATTGTTATATAGAGGTTTAGTTAATGCTATATAGAAGTGGCAATTTCAGCTAACGTGGGTCACGTTTTATGTAACGGGTCAGAACGTTTAAGCTAACTGGATTGATTACACTTCTTAAAACATGATAACGTATAGTATGAGTACCAAGCTTACTGGGCTTAGTTCATAATATACGTATATGGGCCCAGGCCCAATACAACAAATAGCTGGACCGCTAAGCCTGACAAGGGTGACGCTCAGGATATTTCAAAGACGCGCGCGAGTATCTTCTTAGCCGCACCCGTGCGCCCCCGCGGACAAACACTGACCGCGGAAGAACACTCGCGTCCGCAAACACGATTATACGTGGACCCTTGCCCGACAAGGGACCCACTCCGACCACTACTAAAGTAACCGAAATACTAGGAAACCCTAGTACTAGACACCTATAAATAGGAGTCACAGTACATC
>BQNB010037006.1:0-19328 GCA_026074375.1 Tanacetum coccineum | reverse complement strand
TGGTCCAATATATGAATTGATGACTCAATCAGAAAGATAGTAACTATCTGATTCACTCTTATCGTGTTGTCTGCTTTGAGATGTTTCGGTAATGAGAACAAGCAAGTACGGTAAATCTAATGCAATCGTGTTAGAGGATCTAATATTTTGAGTTGGAAACCCTATCAAGGAGGTTCTTTTAAATTGAACCTACCTGATCATAGGTATAGTATTTATACTGTAAAATGGTCCTCACGGAACCAGAGGTTAATGTAACTGAACTCAAGACGAATGACAAAGCCATATTCGTATATATCTGTTGTTTATCACTAACATCAATTCTCATGTATAAGTGACGGCGTTACAACCTCATTCGAGCGGAGTCAAGATTCAAGACCTCATGCTCAATCGACAAAGATAAATACATGATGAAAGCTCAAGCACATGTGTCAAAGTCTTCCGCAATCTCTGATGTACAAGCACTTCCTCAAAAGAACATTTTTGACAAGATTGCCGGACAATAACAAAGATATATCTTACAAGTGGATCAAGTACTACTCCTACCATGATGTGGTACAAGTAATCATGTTAAAGAAAATGTTGAGGGAGATTGTTAGCAAGCTTTCAAGACCTTGAGCATGAGGGTGGAGACACAAGATCGCAAGGCGGCATAAAGATTCAAGGATAAAGATTCAGAGATCTCAGTAGTCAAGACAAATCAAGGCCAAAGACCACGATATCAGTATTTTGTCAAAGAATATCAAGTTAAAGATCAAGATCCAAGATCACAAGCATGCAAATGGAACTTCAAAAGAATTCCCAAGAATACAAGGCTCCAAGACTCAAGACGTCACAAGAAGGATCCACAATTGAATGACCACCCCTTAGGGGGAGATTGTTAGCCGTGTTTTTATTAAAGTGATGGTCATTAAATATTCTCGAGCCTTGTATAAGAAAAACTTAGTTTACGGGAATTTATCTAAGCTAATTGGGCCTAGGTGTCGGGCTTAAGTCCATTAGTAATAGGTCCGGCCCAAAGTCAAGCCCAACAACCCAAGAAGGGTTTTATCTCCATGTACTATATAAAGCCCTCTCCAAGTGTGGAGAGGGTGTTGCTTCTCATTTATTTTCTAGTGCAAGTAACCATCTTCTTTTTTCTCTCTTTGTCTCTCTCTCTCTAGTTCTTTCTCTCTCTAATTTTTTTTCTTCTTACTTTTGTGTTCTTGGTGATGAAATGATACATCTAACATGTGGTATCAAGAGCCAATGTTGGGTTTAGTGATTTAGTGGTTTTGTTATGGTGATATTGAGCTTATATGGCTTATGTGTGGTTTATTTTTCATTCGAAATGATTAAGCTTATTTTGCACACATATACGTAAGTGGCTTAGCTTTTGTTGTGTGACTGTTTTAAGCTAAGTTAGGCAGATTTTAATAAAGTTGCATAAAAATGAAATGAAAAGCACTAACAGGCATACTTAAGCATTAATGAACACATATAAGCACACAAGAACATTAATAAGCTAAAAATAGGCTAATAAGCAATTGCTACAATAACTTTTTAAGCAAAATTTAAAAGAGATGTACCTTTAACCCTTGCTCAAAACAGGATTTTGAAACCGAATAAGCTTTAAAATCCTACCCACAAGCTTATAAAAAGCTTAAACAGCAACACAATGAGCCATCCCAAATTGCTCATTCATCCAATCATTGATCAATCCAACAGAAGCTTTGTTTCTTTTTGAATTTTTCTAAATCTTGTAAAAAAAATAGTTTAGAACAGTTATAACGTGGTGTTCAATGAAAGCTTAAAGGTTTTTAAAGAAATAATTGTAACTTTGAACACAAATATAAACTTAAACATTACTGAATTATCATTAAAAAAAAGTGAACTACAAGTACATTAATCTGAAAACTTAATACACAAAACTTTTAAAAACTAAAACTACCCTTTTTTGCCATAATGAGGGCTTACAAAGCTTATATAGAAAAAAAACGAGCTAGGTCACTTAGAAAACTTGTCTTCTTGCAAGTGTGCTATCATGTAGACACACAACAGGACGTTGTTTGTTGTGAGTATGTGGAAGAAGACAATCCTGGCCCTTCAAATTTCTTGTGCCACAATCAAAAATTTATCAGCCCTTGATGACGTTTGGTGGGAGTTGGGATTGCCACTGCAAAATGCCATGTGGGGGGTGTGGGGTTATGGATGTGAAGATAATTTGGATGTATGTTGGAGTTCAAAAACAGAGTGAAAATGACAGTATTGTTGGGGTTTATGGAGATTTGGCGGGAACAAACGAAAGAGATGTACAGTAATTCGAATGTTGGGGTGAGGGTTTGTGGGTTTGGCAACTTTGGTCCTCCAAAGTGTTAAGGGTTGTT
Source organism: Tanacetum coccineum (assembly GCA_026074375.1). Taxonomy (NCBI): domain Eukaryota; kingdom Viridiplantae; phylum Streptophyta; class Magnoliopsida; order Asterales; family Asteraceae; genus Tanacetum; species Tanacetum coccineum. The sequence goes on along the minus strand of BQNB010037006.1, from coordinate 16,965 downwards.
GCACCACACGTCCTTGTGGTGTTAAAAGGTTTGAGGACTTGGCAAATTAACCCCTTGAGGGTTATATAAGTTATTACAGTACACGTCCCCCCCCTTTGTTTAGATATAAATAATTTGACCTAGGCACTATGCCCTTGTGGTTTAACTTTGAGCCATTTGGCAGTTTGAGCCCTTTGTCTTTCTTTCTCATTGTTATCTTCTTTAAATAAGTTAGGGACTTAACAAGTTTAGTCCCTAAACTGGTTTTTCTTGACTTTTTTTGGCTCGGTATTGTCGGCGGTTGACTTGGTTGAGTTTTCTACACTTGGGCTTGACTTTGGACTTTGTCTTTTTTCTTGTCTTTTCCATTCCGTGTCTGAGTTTTGTCGTTTTGGCTTCGTTTTTCAGTCTTTTTCTAAGATCGCCGTATCCTGCACAACACAATTAGCAAAACAAGCTTATATTTGGCATTTTAAGTCCGTTTTTGGTTATTTTAGCTCGTTTTTAAAGGTAAAAGGTATGTGTAATTAAACACATACCAAAGACATTCCAATCACAACATTTAGAACTCGTTATGGACATTATGAGTTTCAAGTAATGCCTTTTGAACTGACTAATGCACCTGCAGTATTCATGGATTTGATGAATCGCGTGTGCAAACCATAACGTTGATAATTCGTGATTGTATCAAAGATGAAATTCTGATTTATTTCAAAAATAAAGAAGACCATGTGAACATTTGAAGACTATCTTAATTTTACGTAAGGAGCGAAAATTGACTGCTAAGTTTTCGAAATGTGATTTTTTGCTTGATTCGTGCAATTCTTTGGCCGATGTGATTGATAGTAAATGAGTTTACCTTGCGGTTAATTGACCATGACTATTGACACCCCACAAGAAACTAGTAACGGGACTCATTGGACCTTAGATTTCAAAACTCTCAGTTTTCTGTTAAGACACATAGCTTATAAAAAATAATTGCCATATTTCAAAAGCATTTTGAGTTTATCAAAAAGAAGTCTTTTATTCACACTTAATATTAACTATTTAACGCATAGTTTGTAACCCTCGACTTTAGAAGGCTGCAAACAATCCGGTCTGTGAGCCGCAAGATACAAACAAACTTTATCAGTCTCGGATAATTATTCTTACTATGGTTTTCTTTAGAAGGCTGTAACATCGTTTGTAGAGCCGCAAGATACAACAAACTTTTATCAACCACAGTTTTATTATACTTTTTGCATTTTTCATCATTTTTTTTAGAGTTTTAGGAAAACTCTTTTTGAAAAATATCAAGTATAAATTTTGAACTAAAGTCAATGTTTTTGCTATATACTACATAAAAATTATGATTTAGTTTAATTCCAACAAGTAAGCACGTATATTAATCGGTTAGAATCTTTTGGAGAAAAAGCACAAATTACACACATGAGCTCTTAAGATTTCCCAAATAATCCTTATTTAGCATCCAATTTAGATACTTTACACTATCATGTTTTCGTTCTTAGCGAATATTTGCGAATGCTTAGGCTACAGTTAACTGAACAAGCGCTAGAGCATCTAATATTTAGAAATGGAATAAATTACAATGATTTCATTACAAAGCTCCAAGAACACCATCAGGAAGGATGATTCAATTTCGGTCATTGTTGACCGATTTGACTAAAAATCTGCTCACTTTAGATTCCGATGAATGAGAAGTTTTAGATGGAGAAGGCTTACTCGTGTATTTGAAGGCGATTGTTTTGTAGCACGGGGGAGCCCGTAGTCGATTATTTCGGACTGAGACCCACGTTTTGCATCAAGGTTTTGGACATCTCTTCAAAAGTTAATGGGGACGAATATAGATATGAGCACTACTTACCATCCTAAAACTGATGGTCAGAGTGAAAGAACGATACAGAAAGTTGGAAGACAATGTGCGTGCTTGGTAAATTTACTTTGGTAGTCACGGGGATAATCACTTACCTATGCTGTGAATTTTCATACAATAAAAGTAATCATCTAGTATTAAGACCCCAGCCCCCGCCCTTTCGAAAGCTCTATACGGAATGAAATGAAGATCGCCGTATTTGAAGTGAGGTTGGAGATGCCCAACTTAACGGGACCAGAATTGATTTCCGCGAAACGACAAAAGATGAATTGTGCATGAATCAAGAAAAACCATTATTGGCTGCTCGTAGTAGTAGACAAAAAAGTTACGCTGAAATGAGACGTACACCCTTAGAGATTTGAATTGGGTGACAATGTTTATGCTAAAAGTATCACTGTGGAAAGGGTGTGTCATTTGGAAAATGGTGGAAATTAAGTTTCCCCTTAATATTGGTGACCATTCAAGATTTTATCATGAGTAGGACCGGTGGCAATAAAACTGGAATTACCCCTAGGGCTTCAAGGAATACATAATACATTCTATGTTTCGAACTTGAAGAAGTGTTTATCGGATGAAGATCTTATTATTCCTCTTGATGAAGTACGGATCGACGAGAAGTTGCATTTCATCGAAGAACCCATCAAAATCATGGATAGGGAAGTAAAACAACTTAAGCAAAGTCGGATCCTTATAGTCAAAGTTCAATGGAATTCGATTCGTAGACCAGAATATACTTGGAAAAGGGAGGATCAAATGTGGAAGAAATACCCTCACCTCTTTGATTTTAACAGAAAGCGGGCGACAAGATGAATTGATCTTCAGGGACGAAGATCCTGTTTAGGGGGAAATGCTGTGACAATCCGTCAATTTTTAGGTCGTGTATTAATTATTCTCGAGTATTAATTAATTTTCATTTTTATATGTTGATAATGAACTCACGATTAACCGAGAGAATTCGGACTTTACTTTTGTAATTTACGTGCCATTTATACAAGGAACCCCGGCGAAATCAGACATTATATGCAATCTACGCATAGATTTTCAAATGCCATAGAAATATTTTTGTTGCATTCGTTTTTTTTATTTTTCGTTGTCTCGTATTATTTTACTGTTTTTACGGAAAACGACTACAAATCGTATCTTTTAATATCGGACTTTTGAAAATACCGCATTAACAATTAGTGGGACAATTAGTAAGAACTACTTATCCCACTAATCTCAGCCCCCCCACCCACCTCACCATGCAAAGGGGTGTGCATTCACCAAGAGGGCATGTGGTCCTTCTTAGTGTTAATCCCAACCCACTACATATACACTGTCCTAAAGCTCCACTTACATAGCTTATAACCACAACTATGACCAATTTTACACACACAAAACACTAATGTAGATAAACTTTTTATACTCCTTCTTTTTTTTTTGGAACGACCAATTTTTGTGGCTAGCAGGCCCCTGGCCCAAAGCTAGCGAGCCCACATAACCAGGTTGGGTTCCAGCCAAGAAAGCATGACAACCCTTCCCTTTACACACGCGGGAGGAACCTCTAACGCCCTAGACAAGACTCGAACATGAGACCTTGCCTAGGAGGGTAAAACCTCCATACCATTGGACCAAATGCTCGTTGGTTTATAAAACTTCTCTCTAGTTCTTCATTTGGACGAAAATTCCACACACCAAAACACCAAATCCATACAATTTTCAAGATCAAATATCAAACATACTAGTGAATATGACTACCTAGTTAAATCCTTAAACATTGTACCTATTTCCTAGAACCAAAAATCCATCAAAAACCACTACATTACCACTTTAAGGGCTGATTTATACTTGTTTTTAAAGGGTTATAATTGTGATCAAAATGGTGTAGAAGTGTTGTTTGGGAGTTGTCTTGAAACCTAGGTTTGTATAGTGATTTGTAAAAAGGGTGTAGTGTTGCATGTGAAATTCAAGGCTGAATATGTGTTGATCTTGGGTAAATTTTGGTGTTTAGGGGCTGTGAATATTTGTTGGTAAAAGATATTTGGGTTGAGTGGTGATCTACACAAGTTTTTGGGTTGATCTAGGAGTGTTGATCATCTTTTTGAAAGTGTAAGTATTGAAAGATTTCTATTTTGATTTCCTTAGTAAAAAACCTATGGCGATGCAAAATAAATTTTAATTATTTGATTTGATTATGTAAAATGGATGTTATTGGTAGTATAAAATGTGATGAGTATGTGTACAAGACACTTGGATATATTGTGGAAAGATTTTGAATGCATCAAAACAGGTTAAATTAGGACTTTTTGTAAAATGTAACTTTCTGATCGGTCAGAAAAAACGTGATGTATTATCATATTTCAAGGAACAAGAGACCTAGAATAAAATGCATAGGGATTTAGATATGGTTTTGGCAAATAATGAGAGTTAGATGGACAACCAACTCCTCCGAATGAGTAATTCTGGTCAAATAGCGAAATATATCAATAACTAACCATTGGAAAGAAAACGGGGTAAAACCCTATAAAATGGGACAATAATATGCATTTTTAAGGTTTTGGGTCGTAGTGGACTTATAAGGTAAATACCCAAATAGAATTACTGTTAATAGCTATCATAGTTTAATAGTTATGTCATTTTAGTAAAAACCTAAGAAATACATCTAAAGGAAAAGTCTGGATAAGTTACTAGGGTAAAATGGCCATTTCCCTATGTGTAACTAAATAATCATAAACCTAATTTACATTCTTGAAATCTAGACTTTAAGTGGCTTTCAAAGGTGTAAGCATGTAAGGATATCCCATTTTTAGATTTTGAGACACAAGTCCTAAATCCGGTTTAACTCAAAGAATTTAACATTTTACGTTCTATACTAAAAAATATAAATGTATAAATACAAGAAGTGGGTTAAAACTGGATAACGACGAAAACTTGATAGATGCTTAAAAGTCAACATAAGATCAGTTCACATATTGATTTAGAGCTAAATAAACTTGGTTAGGTGCTAAGATCGAAGTCGTACATATCTCGTGAACATGGTTTTGCACTCGTCACATATATTTCGTAATCAATTTCTTATATAATTAACTAAGACGCGCACTTATTTTTTGAGGTGGGTCTGTAAGAGTTTATTTTCCTCGTTCCCGAGATTATCATATACTTCTAATCTTCTTCTACTTACGGTTGAGTTTCATACCTCGCATTTTTAATACTTTAATTGTTTTAAAAACCCCTCGCAGGGGGGATAACATGCTTGTTTTTAAAAATAAACATCAAGGGACCCAATGTATGCTAGTAGCCTTGATTAATATAATTAGCTTAACTCTCTAGATAAAGACCTGTGTAAATCATGAATTGTTAAACTACCCCCTGTAATGGTAGACGCTTATTACATGAAATAGTACTATTAGGAGGCTACCACCTCCAATGCTTGACGACTAACCTATGCTCACGTTTTGTGGAAAAAGACCTACAGATCGTTATGTCATTGAAGTAAATATGCACTCATTAGCAGGTTATAGTGGCATTTTATTATTTAATGTAACGTCAATGTCATGAGACTTATAATAATTTCCCCTAGTAATTTGTCTGATCTACATCGTTATGCTTATAATTTATAAGAAATGATACTTGTGGTTTCGAAATTTATTATATATATAAACTCTGATGGATTCACTCAAATTATTATTGACCTTTAAGCAAGTTTATCTCGATGTTCCTTGAAGGTAATTCGGTGATGAAGATTTCGGAGAAGCTAATGAAATAAATATTTTGAAGGCCAATGAAAAGAAAATCATTCGAAAAAATATTTGAAATCTGTTGTCTTGATTATAAAATAGTTGGGACCTATGTTGTGAAACTTTTTATTTCGAATTGGTTATCTTTAAAAACTCTCTTTTCGAGCATTTTCTAAGCTTGAGTTATTGTATTAGACGTAGCACCTCCAAATACCCTTCCGCTAATATAAGAAAACTTTGGGAGTGTTACATCAAGAACTCCTACTAAAAATCCCAATCTACTCTATGATACATAAGTGATCAAATGAAATCACTTCTATGTAACCCGATCTACCATATGAAAACTCAAGAGCTCAAAGATTAATCCCATCTATGATAAAACTTCTACACTAACCATAACCACGCTTGAAGCTAGATGAACTAACCACTTGTGTTCTACAAACCTTGCTTTTATACTTGAACTATAGTTGGAATAAAAAACATGATTTTGTATATTAGTTGGTTTGGGGACGTGGTTCATATCAAGAGGAAAGGGGGAAAATGACTTGCTTATGTTAATACAAATACAAAACTCAATACAAAAACCTCCCGCACGAGCAAAAATGATATTTATATTTAATGATCTTCTATGTTTTTGATAATAACAAATATAATGTCATACTACATAAAAAGTTTACAGAAACAAGTTATTTAACTCGAAGTACTTACTGACGTCGACCAATCACGTTAAGGTATGAATAACATTATTAAACAAAGTTTAATGAGCAAAGAAATAAATATTATCCATTTTTGCATAAACCGTTTCCTAATTCAAATGATTTAAGTTAACACGTGATTAATTATAAGCTAGTTATATTAATCATGTAAGAAAAATAAGATTAACCATAAGTGGAAACAATCTTTCCAAATCTTCTCAAATCTTTCCTTATTGGTGATAAGAAATATATTTCAAGAAGAATCTAATAAACATAAGGTTTTATTAAGTACAGAAACAATAATTTGTATAGTTTTGGGTTTAATCATAAAATGTACAAAGGTTGTCCTACACCCCTATCCGATCTAACCTAAGACACTTAGACGGATCCAGCATCGGAGGAATTGTGGGTCGTATAGCTCATAGCAGTCTATGATATCATTTGAATTTACCACAGGCTCTGCCTATAAATAGCAACCTTAAGCTTTCATTTTTAACAACTCTTGACAAATATTTTTCACACACATCTTATATATTTTATATTCTTTGATCATTATACTTGTTACATAATCCATTACAAGTGATCAACTCATTTCACTCTTTAGTGAAGAACACTTACGAAGACGTCAAGCTTCAAGTGTTAATAGTTTAGTTGTGTCATCACGATTGTGATAATCATTCATCTTGTATATCTTGTGTTGTGTGTTGTGTATATCATATGTGTATGGTAGGTTAGTATTTAGGCCACAAAATACATAATGTGTTAGATTGGTTCTATCTCGAAGTAAACTTAGAGTTGTTTGCTAGTACCAGAAAAAGTGTACGCGACGTGAACTTTTTTATCCGCCTAAAGGGAGCATGTTGACATAGTGAAGAGAACTCTCAAATTGGTACTATGGGGGAGTGAGTAGGCGAAGTCTAGTCTTCAAAGCCAACCACTATAAATCATGTGTGTCAACGTTTGATCTTTCTTATCTTTACTTTTTTCATCACTTCAGTAGATTACTTATTTACTTATTGCATCGCTATCATATATACTTGTGTATATCTCTTGAGTTCACATAAGTCGACAATCTAAGTTTTATTTTAAAACGGTAAAAACGATTTAACCCCCTTCTAGTTTCCACAATTGGTATCAGGAGCCAAGGTCACCCAAGATCTTTAACATATATTGCACATTAAATCTTGAATCGATCTATGGATTCGGATAAATATCTAGAAGGGCAATTTATGCAAAGACCACCTCTTTTTGAAAGTGATCATTTTATATATTGGAAAAAAGATTAAACTTAATTTTATAAGCAAAAGATTTTGATCTCTAGGCATATTATCTGAATTGGTGATTTTCCTCGCTTGCCGAGAAACAAAGAAACCCAAATTTAGAAGTTGTGTTCCTTTTGAAGAACAATCCGATGATCTTAAAAAGAAACTTGCTAAAAATAATAAAGCTAAAATACTTCTTTGTAATACTTTACCTAAAAAGGAATACGAAAGAATTTTTATGTGTAGAACGGCTAAAGATATTTTGCAATCGTTGTTTAATCAAATCACACAACAAGGTAAAAGACAGTAAAGGAAAATAAAATGATCTAACTTGTTCAACAATATGATCAATTTACTATCCTTGAAGAAGAATCTGTTAATAGCGTTTTTACTAGATTAACACTATTATTACTAGTCTAAAATCTCTTGATGAAAGGTTTCTCTAGCAAGGAACTACGTTAGGAATTTCTTAGAGCTTTACATCCGAAATGGAGACAAAAGGTCCCACACAAATAGAAGAATCGAAAGATTTGGTCATCACTAGCTCTAGACGACTTATCGGCAATCTTAAAAGTACATGAATTAGTCATGGAAAAGGAATTCGAAATCTAATAGAGATAAACAGGAAAATTAAGTACCATTGCCGTAAAATCTAAGAAAGAATCTAGTGAAGATGAAACTTTGACATCTCGAGAAAGTGATACAAGAATATGTAATGGCCAGTAAGGAACTTACAAAGTTCTTTAGAAGAAAGGGTAAATTTGTTAGGCAACCAAGAGAAGAAAAGAAGTCATTTCGACAAAGGGATGAAAAGAAAGGGAAGAGTGACCAGAAATGGTTTAGATGAGGTGATCCAAATCATCTCATTGGCGATTTTCTAAAACCAACTCGCAACAAAGATCAAAAAGGCCTTTATTGGAGGTTCTTGGAGCGATGGCGAAAATGACGCCGAAGACAAAACTAACGATGAAACTTGGGGTTCCCCCACCACCCACCCCCCTCCCCCCCCCCCCCCCCCCCCCCCCCTCCATGGCTCCAACGCAAATGAAGTAACTCTTAACTCTTTGTATTATAGTGATAACACATCTTCTACTATGATAATGATACTATGCAAATTGAATACGATAGCTATGTTGAAATTAGCCTAACAAACATAACACGAATAAAACTTAAAACTAAAGAGATCTTTAGAAAAGGTAGTTTTAGAATTGAACGGAGAAAAATAAAAAACTGAGGAAGAATAAATGAATTTGATATTGCGTGTAAAGTCATGTCAAGAACTAAATTGGAAAACGCTAAACTTAAGAAACTCAAGTAATTTGTAAAATTTGATAAAAGCGCTAATTCACTAAGAGAAATATTAAATAATCAAAACTCATCTAGTTGTAAAATAGGTCTAAGATTCGATTGTAGTAAAGCGTCAACAAGCGGAACTAAACTTATGGGTTTTGTTGGATCGTCAGCTAAAAAAACAATAGACGGATCCACCATAAAGGCACACGGATCCACCATACATGGATATGTGAGTCGTATGAGTGGTGACAAATTGATAAATACAACTTTTTTATATCCTAACCATGTCCTTTTAGATCCAGATTTTGTTAATTACTAGGAAGAAACTATACATAAAGAAATTGATAGAGTCAAAGAAACCAACTGTAAAACCTCACTTAAAGGTATAGTTTTTGTCAAAACTGATCTTAGAATCAAAACACCTCCGTCTTAAAAAATATCTTTTTCTCAACCTTAAGATACACACCTCAACTAGAAAAACTCTAAGAACCAATTTATTAAAATTTCTGATCCTAATAGAATTGGAACATCCCAACAAAGTCAAGGTTTTGTACATAGGGGTAAATGTATTCCATTTCAATATCCTAATCAAATGGCAACAAAATGCAAGGGATGTACAACACTAACATTTTCGAGCCCAATAATATTGGGGACCAAACGTTTTGAATTTTATTTATATGAATACGTAATGCTTGAGGAACATGCTTGAACCGGATGAATTGTGATAAAGATAGTGGTTGCTCCAAACATATGACCGGTAACAAGAGTCTATTCTCTACCTACAAGCATACGACGTAGGTAATGTTGTCTTTGGAAGTAACTTAAAAGGAAAAATCATAGGCAAAGGTACGATCTCAAAATGACTCCCTACTATATATAATTAGACACGTAGATAACTTAACTTCAAATTACTTAGTGTCGTCACAATTTGTGACAATAAGTGTCACACAAATTCTATTCACAAAAGAAGGAATAAAAATATTAAAGATGGTAAAATCCTAGAAACGAAATTAGGAAAAATGGTCCTATACAAATGAACATTAAGAAATAAGTCTCGAAGAAAATTATGTCTTCCACGGTAGTGATAACTCCTACCTTATGGCATAGAATAACTTTGTCATGCAAATATGCGGTTAATTCAATCTTCGTCATATAAAGAACTAGTTAGAAACTTACCTAAGCTAAAATATAATAAACATTTTTGTGATGCTTGTAAAATTGGGAAGCAAGCTCATGCAAGTCATAAAGCTTAAAATATGGTCTCTACTAAAAGATGTTTAGAATTATTACATAATGGATATATTTTGGTCCAGTTCTCAATTAAAAGCTATAAAGGTAATTTTTATACACCTTAGTATTATTGGTAGATGATTATTTCTAGTGTATAACATGGACAAGATTCTAAAAACTAAAAATAAAGCCTTTAAAAAATTTGAAATATTAAGTAGGAAAATTCAAAACCAAGTAGGTAGCTCTATAGTAGCTATTAGAATGGATCATGGTCGGGAATTTGATAATGAAGTACAATTCGAAGCTTGTTGTGATGCACAAGGCATTACTCAGAATTTCGTTGCTCCACGTACTCCGCAATCAAATGGGGTAGTAGAAAGAAGAATACAACCTTACAAGAGATGTCTAGGACCATCATAACGCACGAATCCATTCCCACAAAAGTCTTGGTGTAATGATCGTTGATTACGTTCAACTTATATACTAAATAGATAGATATCGCTAAATAGTATTAAAGAAACCCTTTATGAAATAATATAGAGGAGAAAACCCTGCTTTAGAATATTTTAAAGTATTTGTAAGCAAGGTGCTTCAATTTTAAATACTAAAGACTATTCTAACAAGTTTGACCTGAAGTCATAACGAAGTGTTTTCTTAGGATAATCTTAAAATAGTAAAAATAAAAAAATGCTTATATATGTGCAAAATAAACATACAATGAAAGTCTGAAGAATCACTCAACTGTCATCGATTTAATTCTTCCTCCTACCAAATTATCACCATTGGCTTTTGATGATGTGTGAAAAAGCTATTAAAAATAATACTAAAGTAGTAAATAATAATAATGAATAAGATGGGTCGATAGAAGTTAACGAAGTTGTTAACATTAAGGAGTCCAAGAATCATCCATTAAATCAAGTCATAGGAAATCTTAATCCAAGAACCTTAAGATCTCAAGCTCAAAATCATAGTAATTTCTTTTGTTTTATATCTACCATAGAACTCAAAAATGTCAATGAGGCATTTAAAAAAAATGAATTGGAAAGGTTAGTTATAGCTCATGCAAGAAAACTAAAATCAATTTGTACTAATGATGTTTTGGATTTATCCCTTTTACCCATTGATCCAAACCGTCATAGGAACAAAATGGGTCTTTAGAAATAAATTAGATGAAAAATGATATAATGTCTAGAAATAAGGCTAGATTAGTGGCACAAGGATATAATCAACAAGAAGGTATAGATTATGATGAGACATAGCCCTACGGTATGCTAGTTTAAATCAATTAAATACTTTTGCTATTGTTTTGTTGTCAAACGGAATTTTAAACTATACCAAATGGATGTAAAAAGTGTTTTTCTAAACAGTTTTATATACGAAGAGGTTTATGTTGCTCAACCTCTGGGGTTCATTGATTTTCAAAAACCAAAATATGTTTATAAACTTAAAAAGGCTTTATATGGTCTTAAGCAAGCTCCTAACTAAAAGCATTTTTGATAAAATACGAGTATTCAATAGGAATGGTCAATAATACACTTTTTACTAAGATATCAAAGTCACATCTTATCATTGTTCAAATATATGTCGACGACATTAGAATTTTTTCCACAGTCAAAACTTGTGTGATATTTTAGCAAAAATCATGCACGACGAGTTTGAGATTGAGTAAGAAGGGGAGTTGAACTTCTTCAGTGGGTCTTCAAATAAAACCCATAAAAGAAACGGAATATTTTCAATCATCCAGTACATCAAGTAGATGTTAAAGAAGTTCGGATTGAAGATTCCAAAACACAACCAGAAGCCGATGTCAACAAGATCAAGCTCACTAAGGACGATGAAGGACTCCCGTAGATAACTCTAAATATCAAGGTAAGTGATTGGCAGTATACTTTATTTAACTGCAACTAGCCATATTAGGTTTCAGTGATTGCTTATTGCTCTTTTCCAAGAAAATCCTAAAACTACCTAATATAGAAGCCGATAAGCGTATATTTAGTATATAAAGGAACTACACATTTAGGATTTGGTATCCGATAGGACCCAGAATAAAACTATAGTTAATGTCGACTCAGACTACGCGAGTGAATATACGTTTTAGTCATAAAAGAACTAGCGGGAGTTTGTACGTTCAGGGAATGTTGTATTACACGTTGTTCGTGATTCGCGAAATTAGATACACACTTATATAGCAGCCTAATACAGATCCTGACCGAATGCCCTTGACCAAGCAAAAGTCAAATTCCACAAAAGGAGAAAGAATACACAAGTTAAGAATCAATAATAAAAAGATTCCGGCAAATCAATGATAAAAAGATTCCGGAAGAGATATTCCCGGGTCGTATGTCCCAACGAGGCTGCAATTGAAATTTATCCTGGTTTGATGAGAATTTGAATGATGGAGAAACTGATATGATTATAACTAAAATTAAATAAAACTTAATTTAATCTACGGGAAAACAAGCAAAGGAAATGGGGATCTTAAAAAACTACGGGAAACAAAATTAGGTATAAGGAAATCCTAAAATTAAATCTAAATTAAATACGGGGAACAGAATAAGGTATCGGGAACCCTAAATACTAAAAATTAAGAAAATAAATGCTAAATTAAATTAAAAATCAAAATTAAATTCTAATTAACTTAACTTGAAAAATAAAGAAAACTAGAACTAAAACGGAGGTCGTTTGAATGTAAAACGAAAAGAAACGGTAAAACTTACCCGGTAAAAACGGGTCTAAAACTGAAATTTAAGAAAAATTAAGCCTACACTAAATTTTATATTTTTCCTAGACACTAAATGACAAAAGAAAATTTTGTGAAAAAGAAAAATATTTTTTTATTAATTTTTAGATTTTTTTATGAATTTTCTAAGATTAATTAATTAACAAAAATAAACTTTTTCTAAAAATTAACACTAAAATTTTTCTTTTATTTTTAAAAAATACTAGATTTAAAATGAAAATTAATGCAAAAAGAATTTTAATTTTTCAACTATTTTTCTATTTTATATGATTTATCTAAGAAAAAGTAATAACTAAAAACTATTTTAATTCCTAGAAAATACAAATTGAATAAGAAAAATATGGAAAAATGATTTTTAAAAACTACAAAGGTGCAGAAAGTTATAAAAAATAAAAGCCCTAATTTCTACTTTTTACTTATTTTTACTATCTACTTTGATTTATTAAAAATACTTAACCCTTCCTAATTTCTATTAATTCTATAATTAATAAAATAGTAAACTTAAAGAAAATAGAAAAGACAGGCGTAGGAAGTGCAATACAGAGAAAGTCTAAGGGTTATCTAAGGCGGGCTGAATCCTAGACATTTACACAATAGTGATAACGGGTGGAACCTTAACTTTAAATGGACATTTAAAATACAGAACTAGCTTATTTACTAGTTTTAGCTTATTACAAATTTTTGAGATATTAGCACATACAAATTAAAAATACAAAGTTGCTTACTAGTTATTCATACCAACTTTAATAAAGACACTGTCAACTTTTGAGAACAGATTAAGCTAGAAAACGATGGAATAGTTCTGATTGTCACAGAAAGTGATGATTTAACTAAGCTTTTTGGAATTTGGCTTATTCTAGCTTATTACTTAATGAAAACTGAAACTAAAAGGTGCTTATTGAAGCTTAAGATGTGCATTAAGAAGATTTGAACTAAAATTAACCTATGCTTACATAAACTGAAGCAATTTAAGATAAAAATGTCTAAGTTAAAATGAAATGTTTTGAGCTTTTTCAACATAAGCTTAAGAAGCTCTATTTCTAAATCTTAGGTGCTCTGTATATATGGTAATGAGCTAACCTAATTGTCTAACATCTACTCCTAGCTAAAAGTATATTGTAAAACTTAAAAGGTAAGAGAAATGCATTCAAAAAGTAGAAAAATGGCAATTATCTATGCTGATATGCTGGGTTTGATGTGAATAGTGCTTGTGATGCAATGTGCAAGGATCAAGACAATGTTGGTACTAAGATTTTTGAATTACTTTACTAAACTCACTAAGTGGAATCCACATTTTATTAAAAATCTAAGTTGCTTGTAAAAATACTAAAACTTTAGACTATAAAGACTGAATAATGGCCACTGGTGTTAAATAGGGGGTTATGCACCAGGGGAGGTCAACAGTGACTGTAGGGGCTTATTGAGCTTATGAAAATAAGCTCACAAGAGCTTTTTAGCCAAAACAAAGTAAAAACAGATTAAAAGGGGTGACTAGTGAGCTTATATTCAAAAGATGAGGGCTTAAGGCCTTATTTTTACTGCTGATAATTGGGCTTAAAGATGGGGTTCTCAAAAATCATTCAAACACAAACTTGGCTTATTACTTGGTCAAACCAAAAGAACAGCAACAAGGGTTGGGTTTGCTGTCTAGAAATAACAACAACAAGCACACAATTTGTGTGCTTAAGCTGCATAAGCAGCTTGAGCCCTTAAGCTCAAGTGTGCTTATTCAAATTTTGGCAGAAAATAGAAAGGGACATAAAAACTTGTTTCTAAACTAAAAATTGTGTTTTAAATGGCTTGATTACCCCTACACACTCAGCCAAAAGTGGCTGAGTATGTTTGACCCACTAATAAACCACAATGACCCATTTTGTAACTAAACCAAACACCCCCTTAAATATATAAAAACGTTTTTTAACTGATTTTTAAGAAAGGGAAAGCTGAAATAGGTGATTATAAGTAGTGTTTAACAACTTTAACACATTTTTACATGAGATAAACAGAATTAAAGAGCTTGTATGAGACTTCAAATTTTCGACAATGGCAATATCATAAAAATTCTTAACTTTTATTAAAAACAGAAAGATTACAACATAAAGGTTTAAAAACAACTTAGTTACACTTAAATCATTAAAAGAAAGACTTGGAAATAAAAATAAGCTAAAAAACATAAAAAAATGGTGTGTTGTAGTCGGCTTGCTCTTCTAGCTTTTATACAAGCTCTTTTTCTTCTTTTTTGACTTGGGAAATGTTTGCTGTGGAGTAGGATGTCCCTCCAATCAATCCTAACCCTTAATTTGCTTCTCTTTAATCTCAGCCATGGATTGGGACTTCGGGGTTGTGTGTTTTGACAGGGTAGAGGGCTATAGGGGCACTAGGTTGTGGGAAGGTGAGGGAGTGAGCTGTAGAGGTACTTTGGGAGGTGGTTTGGGGCTGAAACAGTGGGTGGAGGTGGTTTGGGTTTTTGGCGGGAGTGGTTTAAGGTACGGTTATGGTTAGCCTGTTTAAAAGAAAAGAATGAAGATGATGCAACATTGGTCCCTCTTCTTTCTATCTCTTTTCATTTCTATTTGAGCCGAAATTCTAGTTATAACTTAGGTTTGGAGAATAACAGTTTTGGTCCCTTTGATTTATAACTAAAGAAAACAAAGAAGGTTTAGGTAAGTTACAAAACTGGCCCCTCTAGTTTATAACTAAAAAGGGAAATGCCATTTGGCAGTTTTAGTCCTTCCCTTTATTTTACCTTTTTTCTTTTATAAAAAACTTTTAAAAATGACAACTTTAGTCCCTAAAGTTTTGTAAAAAAGGATTTTGGGCTTTTGTTGGGCTTGGGCTTGTATTGGGCCCACTGGGTTTGGGTTTGGGCCCAATAAGGTTTAGGTTTGGTTATTGGGCTTTTTCAAGCCCAATAAGGTGTAGGAGTGGGTTTTGTGTGTACAATGGCTGAGATTGGCTGTAACTGGGCTAGGATTGGGCCTTCAAAGTCTTCACGGTCTTTGTCAATTGCACACAAATGGGCTGTTGTAATTGATTGAGGGCCCATTTGGTCTTCACAGTCTTCATAGATATACTATTGGGCTTTCCCGGCCCATCAGATGGACATCCTTCCTCCCACTTTCTCTCTCTAGTTCTTGGTTCATAGATCAAAGATTACTTGTATTCTACAATTGGTATCAAGAGCCATGGAGTGATTTGCTTAGTTTTTTGTGTTTGATTTTTGGTTCTTTTTTGTTTGTTATTCCGTACGTCCTCATCTTTCTTTTCTTTTGTTTTCAAAGCTTCTTTGTACACTAAAAGATCATTTACCTAGGTAAAGTTGATCTAGTATCTTTGGATATAGGTGTATTTTCTTTGGATCAAAGAAAATCTAATTTTTGTTCATCTTTTATTTTCAAAATACCTTATAAAGTACCAATCTTGATTTTGAAATTTTTGGCTTAAAAACTAAAAAGTTGTCATTTTTAAGGTACCTATAGGTTTAAGAATACTAGTTGTACAAGAACTTTTAGGAAAACACAATCAAAAAGGTGTTTTTTGTGTTTTAAAGATTTTGAGTTTGATACTTGTTTTACCCGAATTCGCAGTTTTAGTGTTACCCTAATTCGCAATTTCTGTTGTAGCCGAATTCGCAATACCTGAATTAGCAATTTCTGTTGTAGCCGAATTCGCAGTATCTGAGTTAGCAATTTCTGTTGTAGCCGAATTCACAATACCCGAATTAGCAATTTTTGTTGTAGCCGAATTCGCAATATCCGAATTAGCAATTTCAGTTGTAGCCGAATTTGCAATATCCGAATTAGCAACTTCAGTTGTAGCCGAATTCGCAACATACGAATTGGCAACACCTGAATACGCAGTTTTTCTTAGTATCACCCGAATTTGCAATTTTCAGTAACACCCGAATTCGCAATTGGCTTAATCAACTGAATTTGCAACATTAACTTTAAACTCAAATTGCTTAATCTAAATTATATGGTTTATTTCTTTGACTTGTAAAATCCCAAGAAACACTCACTTGTTTTCCCGATTTTGTCAAGAATTGTAAAATCCCGTGTAGTTTTAAGAATTAAAACACAAAAGACAACACCCTCAAACACAATTACTTTCTATCACCGTTCGATTAAACAGTAATCTTTGAACATACCAATTTATCAATGGTGACTCTTGCTGACAA
>BQNB010037005.1:9900-49742 GCA_026074375.1 Tanacetum coccineum | reverse complement strand
AGCTTAGGTTTTTATAAAAACTTAAGGTAATTAAGTAAATTAGTTAATTAATAATTTAAAATAATAATAATAATAATATATGTATCTGTCACACCCAGCCTAGGCAGAAACACGAGGCGTAACATCATGTATATCATCACAACACAATGGTGTCAATAATAGAGAGAACTAAATGAAATAGATAACAAATGAGACATAAGGTATCATGACAATATCTAACACAAGATAAAGGAATCTTGTATTACGATAACAAAGTCATACCGCAAGAAAACATAATCCAAAAGTCTAAACATCCAACATACAATTAAATAGCAAACAATTCAAATGCCAAAAACATGAAAACTCTAGGAGATAGACTCCGCATGCAATGCCTACGGTCACACTTGCTACTCCTCCTAACTTCCTTATCCTCAAGAAGATTACCTTAAAATGATGCTTAAAATGTCAACATAATGTTGGTGTGAGTCATAGGTTTAAGACACGATAATCAAATCCAACTGTAAATTACTGTGATAATAAAGAAAACATTGCAGGACAATAAATGAACTATCATATAGGCTAACATGCAAATCTAATCAATCACACAAATACCCAGCAAACGACCATGAGACATCTCATATCGTACCAAGGTACCTGTGGTTATCCCCTTAGCCCATGCCATGGATACTCTCAAAGTAACCTTCCTGTTCGCTAGGCCACAGTACCATCCACTAACAGGCCATGGATAGCCATAGGTGATCCCCCTGACTTAGATTGCAATTCACAATATCACATCACAAAATATGTAGCACACAACATACAATAGTCACATATACTCCATGCATCATTGAAAACACATTATCACAGTAATCAAAACATTTCCAAACACTTTGCATCATTTCCACCCCAATAAATCATAAGAAAAGAGGGGCTATGAAACTCACCTGGATACTCAAACGCAGCTTCCAAATCTCTACATGCAACTATACAAATAAATAAACACGGTTACACGCAACCAAGCTAAAAGCTCTAGTCCATGTAACACACATATGATGGATGTCTAAGGGTTTAGTTAACCATCATGGGTCACCCCGACACCATGCCCATCCTTAACCATCTTATTAACACTTTACACTAGCTACTTACAATTAACTCAGAATTGCAGAATTTTAGTGTCTCTTTACGTACCTAAAACCCTTACTTAATGACCTTCATAAATTATTCAAAAAATAACCCATGTTCATTTATGAGTATATTAACTACCTTGTGATTACCAAGTATTACTTACATGTATAACTACCTCAAATAAAATCAAACTTCAAAACTGTCCTAATTCGGATCTGATTGCACACCAAAATATATTACTCTAACTACCATACTTAGACATGATTTCAGAGGCGAATTTTACAGGATTATCCATAGACATATGGAAATTAACTACTGTAGACGGTCTAAGCTTAATTCCACTTTTAAGTATAGGTTTTACCCTCCTAAACATGACCTAAGTCTGACCCGTATTTACTGATCTGACAACTTTTAGTGTAACCAACATTTGAATGACTTTCTGACCTTAAAAACTTTTGAGGCCGTATTTTCTAAAAAATAGACTCTTTTAGATTATTTATAGGCTCAAGAAACATATCAATACACGTTTTTATCTTCTAGATATCAGTCGTTGAACACGATCCAAAATTCTGCTCAACCCTAAATCAAGTTTTAACGCACATCTAACCTAACCAATTGCATGAACATGACCTTAATCAAGCCCTAATCATTCTATCATCATTAAATATCATTAATATTCTGAATTTTATGAAACCCTAGAATCCACCATCATAAGTGTTACATGTATGCATTATTTAAACTATGATGAACACACTTACCTTGATGATTAGCACCTAAACCACAACTCTTGAATGTTCTTGGATCCAAAAGTAAAAATCAAATTCTTAGGGTTTTGGGGGAGGGGAGATCGCACGGCATCAACAAAAGGGGAAAACGGATGGGCCAAGTTTTGGGTTTTAATCTAAATCTTACAAGTCCTAGTCCAATTCTAACTTCGTTTAGTAAATTTTTTTCCCTTTCTTTTAAACCCAAAACCGGACGCACCCTACCTATATATAAATTTTATTATTTTTTGATTAAATTATTAATTAACTAATTTACTTTATTTCTTTAAGTTTTTATAAAAACCTAAGATAATTTGATTAAACCTTTTTACTTAAATGCTACTTACTAAACTTTCTAAATATAACTTTCATTTCACCAAACCACTTTCTATTTTTAGAAATTAATTAAATAACTAATTTACTTCATTACCATAAGTGTTTCAAAAAACCCCAACTAATTTGATAAACCTTTTTTACATAAATCTACTTGCTAAAGTTTCTACAAATAAACTTTTCATTTTCACATTTCAGCTATCTATTTTGTAGAAAGTATGCTATAAACCCTACATTTCACTCAACTTAACTCTTCCAATATGACAACATTTTTCACAAACGCTACTCCATATAATCCAAATATTAAACATAGCATTACATACTATACGCTAGATTATTCCAATATCACCGCATGTTAACAAATGGAATACCAATCACTTTCCAACAAACATGAATCAAAAATGATATCCATTGATTCGTAGAAATCCAACCATTGTGGTGCCATTTTAATTACTAACACGGTTGGAGGGTTAACTTGATTGTATGATACACGTAGGTTCGCAAAAACACTACCTGAATGTTACGGTATCCGACAATTATACAAGAAGGCACCACCTACAAGTAACACAGATTCCTTAACCGCCTTAACACTGGATCGGGAGTGACAACGTTTTTAAAGAACACAATCACGAAGTGGGGGTAAAAAATAAAATTTTTTTTTTTTTTTTTCTAAGGTCGAAATGTTGCTCAGCAAGCTGTAACGATTCTCTCAACCTTTTTTTACTAGAAGTAGCATTCATCCTAGAAGCATTTGATCTATTACGTGAATAACGAACTTTTGATTTATTCTCAATTATGTTTAAAGCCTCTCTAGTCGTTTTACTCAAAAGATTTCCACCCGCCGCGGCATTTAAGGAGTCTTGTTCGTTCTCGTTTAAACCGTTGTAAAAGGTATCAACTTGAGTTAACTCTGTAAATCCGAGATTTGTGTCATGCTCTAAGCAACTTCCTTAAATCGTCCATGCTTCACTAAAAGTCCCCCTCGAATTTTTGTGTAGAAACGAGAAATTTCATTCATTAAGTTAGTTGGGTTCTTCGAAAGGAGGTGAAAAATTGATAACTAACTTGGTAACTGAGATCCACCCAAGTCTAGATTGAGTTTGGTGGTTTCTTTTCTCGTACCAATTTTAGCTTCGTCGCCTCGAGGCGAATATAGAAACATCATAAGCTAATCAAATCTTTAGGTACATTCCTAAATCGTAAAGTCGAGGTAATTCTCTTGAAACTATTGATATGAGCATGAGGATTCTCACACTCACGACCGTAAAATAGGTTAGCTTGAACCAACTGAAGCAAATTCGTCTTAATCTCAAAATGTTCGGCATTGATTTCTGGTAAAACAATAGCTTCTCCGTACCCTTCCGTGTGGTACTGAGTAGCTCCTCCATTGGTGTAGAGTTCTGCCATTGGTGTAAACAATAGTGCGCAACTCTGGTTCGACTGGCATGTTTAGATAACCTGTTTTCTACGACGTCTTGGAATTGTAACATTTGAATTATTAGGATAATTAGAACGTCTAGTGCGCATGCACTATTTAAAGGTATTTGGAAAATTTTTTTGGCTTTTTCAAAAGTTTATTCACAATCTAATTTTAACGGACAACGAGAAAGACAACTTGAACCAAATAATCAAACTACATCACAACGGTAGCTCTTAAATTTTTTGCTTTTTAAGGGATCCGTATCTCGTAAGTGACACAAAGGTAGTTTTTAAATCATAAATTCGAGTTTGAACTTACAAGTGGATAATACCTCAATTGAAGGTATTATTTGTTGTGTCTTTTACCAAATTTGTTTATTTTTATTTTTATTATTTAAGGAACAATTTTTTTATATTTTGATTTTTTTATATTAATAATTTGATAATAATGACTAAAATAAAAGAAATTTTTTTTTTACTTTTTTATTTTTCTCCTTTATTATTTATTTTTTGATTGTATTTAACGAAGAACAAAACTTACAAAAATGAAAAGGTCTTCAAATCACATCAAACAAACTTTCAAAACTAGAGGATCTTAATACCAAATCCCCGGCAGCACGCCAAAAAGTGATTCGCATAAAACCAGACAATCCACTAATAAATAATATATGATGGAAAAATTACCAAAATTACCCTTGAGGGACAAAGGAAAAAGGAATTCTTACAAATATATAATATAATACTGTGATAAAAACCGGGAAAGTATGATTCCCGGATCGTTATCCCCGTCCAACGATTTGTGAAATTAAATAACTTTGTTGTTACGGACAATGATTGTGAATTGGAAACAAAGATTTGATTTGATTATCTACTTCTACTAATTAAAATAAGCAAATTATAACAATTAAGCACAAAAACAAATAACGGGAAATCAAACTTTAACTAAAAACGCAAAACGGGAACCCTAAATGGCATTTAAAACCCTAAATTTCTAAAATTAAATCTAAAATGAATTTTTATATTTAAATGGATTCTAATTGACCAAAAAGTAAGTTTAAAGAAAACTAGAACAAAAACGGAATTGAAATGAGCGTTAAAACACGAAAAACGAGAATGAGGACAAATCCCGTTCTTTAAAAATCAAAATTTTGCAAATTATACCCTAAACGGCATTGAAAAACTAATTTTCCCTATACGTTTATGTAAAAGAAAATTTTTCTAATTTCCCATTGTTGTGTGTGTTAGACAACACTCAAACCCTTCTCATTTCCATATAGTCCACAGTTTCAAAAAACATCCACAGCTTACTAGATAACTTCATCACATCTAATCCACGCTTGCTTCTCAATCATCTTCAAGAGTTTATAGCAAACTTCATTCATTTTTCCATCTAGAAGCTTCATTTTCAGCATCACTTGGCAAGCATCTTTTGACAATGGATATTTTCTATCCGCTAACATATATATAGTGCATGCCTCCAAAGTTAAACAATGTACTTCACATTTATCATAATACCTCCATCTATCCATCTTTTTGTTTGAAGTTGTAAGCTCCAAATAGCACCTTCATTAAGAGGCGATCAAACATAGACCTGAGATCATTCCAAATCAACTCTTTCAAAGCATCTTCAGGCCTATTAGAGTTCCATACTTATCTGCATTACCAACGCTGTACAACTTCTATAAGAACCTCTCTGTGTGAAGTCCTAACCATAGCTTCCAAAGCTCATGTAGACTGTATCAACTCTATTTGCTCTCATTATCTGAGAAATACTTTCTTTTACCTTGCGGAAATATCTTCCAATTTAACTACTCTAACATATTTTGTAGTCAAATGAGTAAGGATTCATCGCGCTCCACTGAAACCTCTTTATCAGTTCTGAAATCTTTCTTGTGCACTCTTAGTCATCATTATACCCTTCTAGCCTTTGCTTCTTTCTTTTTCCTGTTCTTTTTACTGGCTCATCTCCTTTACTTCAGCAACTTTGTCTCCTATAGCTGAAACATCTTTTATCATAAACCTTTAATTTCTTGAAGTCTTTTTCTGAAGCTCTTCTCCATATCTTTTCAATTTTGGCCTTTTTAGCTTCAAATTTATAGAACAAAAAAAGTTCATCTGCTAAACTAACCTTATCAAACTCTTCTTTAATTTCTTCAAACTTCAACTTCTTTAACTGAGAAAGCTTCCAAGTTCCTTGATTCTTAAGATAGTTTGCATATAGATTCTAACAAAGGGACGTGATGTGTAATTGGGTTTTGTTTCTTCTTTGCCTTAGCTCTTTCCTCTGCAAAGTGTTTCTTTCTTTGATTCACACATTTTCTGCCATTCTTTTTGCAAAAACTTGTTCAGCAAATCCTTGTCGCAACACAATCTATTGTCAACTCTGCATTGCTTCTAGTTTTGGCTTTAATAGCATCCCATCTTATTTCCAGTATAAAATTAACTTCAAATTGAAATTGAACTTTTTCTTTCTTTTGTTGTTCTATAAAGCTTGCGTCTTGCGCCATTCTTATAGCTACCATTTTATATAAATGATCTGCTTGGCAACTTCTTCATCAATTGAGCTTGCCAACTTTATATCCTCTCACAATCCAAGCTTCCTCTTATGAACATTTGTTCTTTAGTTATTTTAGTAGCCTGATAACCTCTTCAATCATTGAGCCTTTCCTTCCCTTTAGACCCTTTTAATATCATTACCCAGACTTAGACTTTAGTACTACCATACTAACCTCGTTAATACCAGTATTAATCTCTTCTCTCCCATATTAATCTCTACTTTAGCATCAAGATCCAGTATCCAATCTTTTTAGCCATAAATTGCTCTTCTCCTGTATCTTTTGCTTTATCAGTCGACTTTGCTGTGCTAACACTTGAGAAGCGCAACTTTTGAACAAAGTTTAGCCGCCTCTAAGAATGGGTAGGACATGATTTTCTTTTCTTTGACCTCCCCTGAAGCTTGTTTGTAGGAGTGAACAAAAATCTGTTTTTTTCCTTTCACTCAACACCATTCTGCCAATGAGAGTTCTAGCTACACTAAACTCCTCTGTTTGATTCCTTTCTTAGCACATAATTAATTCAATAACTAGGTTCTTAAACTCTGCCAATATCACATCAATGATTTTAACATTATTATTCAATTGGTTTTCTAAGCCTAGAAAAGCATTACAAATAGGATTATTCATATGTTTCATCTTGGTACTAAGAAAATACACAACTAAATCTGTCTGAAATCATCAGTCATCAACCAAGCAAGTACCTGTTCTTATTGATTCTTTCTATAAAAGACAGGTCCTAAATAAGTCATATGCATAATTCTAGGGGCTTTTCTGAAGATTCTATCTAACTTGGCCTTACAGGAGGCTTATTTTTGCTTACCCTTCTTGGCAGGCAAACTAAGTGGTCATCACAAGAACCTTTTGAAGGTAAACCTCTAACTAGGTGACCTTTAACAAGTTTATTTATATTTTTGAAATTTACGACAGAATCAATCTCCTGTTGCATAATTTAGACTCATCTTGTTGTTGCATATGCATATAAAACAATGTTTTCCTCCAGAAGGAACATGGTTCTTTTAAATCCAAAGCTTTACACATTATACTTTTCCTAGGAGCTCTATAGAAAAACTGACTTTCCATCAAGCAGCTTAAAGCAGGAGACAAGATAAGCATTCAGACCAGTAAAAGGACACTATTTTTTCTTGTCAAAACACATATTTGTGAGACGAAAACGATTAAACTTAAGTTTATCTACAAATTAAACATCATCAAAGTCTAAATTACATTTTGATTTTACTTTACCCTTAATTTTACCACCTTTGGGGATCACTTCCAAAAGCCACAAAGCCTCTATTAAAATCTCATAGTCTTGAAAGATAAGCTTTGTTGCCAGTCCATATTATGGCTAGAAGCAACCACTACCACCACTGCATGCTCCTGTAACAAGAACTCTAGGATTGCCCTGCACAAAAGGTTAAGAAAGACAAGGATCTCTTAGATCCAAGTCATACTCTGACTTGGAAAGCCTTTTTGGGGTCTACATACCAAACTTCTTGAGCATGTAAAGCCATTTATATTTGTACACATGACCTGGTAATTCATCTTGGCACACATACTCATATTAGCCTTCTTAAGACATTCTACACCAACATTACGCGCATGACTAACGTACTGCCATTTGTCCCAACATTAGGTCATGTTTATTAACCCCAAAAGTTTCACATCAGAGTTTAAGCTCTTTGGGTCTATAAACTATTTGGGTGAAGTGAAGACCCTCTTGATTGGTGAGTTTTAGGATTTAGGTCTACAAGTCTAATCTCGGTGATATGGTCTAATAACACATTAGATTTGCTCATTTTTAGAGGCCAATTGCCTAGTCAGTACTTAGCAGCCTAAAAGTACAGAAGAACAGCAGTACTAACAGTATATTCTAACGAGTTTAACTAAGTCCTGCTCTGGTTAGTACTGCTGAGGTTAAAGGTCCTTAGTGCATGAGGGTATTTCAATTTTTTTGAAAAGTATTGTGATTTAAACCCCTTTTTTCCATAGTCCATACTGGATTGAACTAACCCAATCCCCATTATTGACCACATTCTTAAAACCCTAGGTTCAAGGACTCTATAGAAATCACAGTCTTATTATCAAATGGTCATGCTTTTAACACAAAACAACTTTTAATTTGTGTACTTTCTAAAACCAATCCCCTTAGTTTTTTGTGAAGTTTTGACCACTTTTTATCACTTGACTTCCAACTTAGCTTGAGTCACATTAGTGCTTAATAGAACTAACAGTTCTGACAGCAACAACATGCATCCACATCAACTTAATGACCTAATCCTCGAAGTTAATACTTTCACCCCTATTAAAATCTTTGAATTAGACAACTGTTTCAATTGACAGATTTAGGTTTTATCTATATTGCTTCATTGTAGTGAACCATACATCATGTTAGTTTAATGTCTAAGACTCTATGAGTTTATTTCTAAAAAGCATACTCATCAGTCCTAGCAATTGATATATCAGCTCTTGGGTTAGTGGGTACCCTGTAATTGGATGGGGAACGGCAATATACTCAAGTTGTTTTAGTGAACCTATTATATGCAAGTAGCTCTCCTTCATCACTAGAAATTACCTCAAAACATCAAAAACCGGCCCACTATCAGTATTCATATTTATTACTCAAAATCATCCATTTGTGTGCCAAACCCTAGATCCATTTTATCATTATACTTCATCGACTATTTATATCTTAGAGAGATCTTACTGACCCTTCCTATTTTCAATCATGATTTCAATTCATCTATTTCCTTAATAACCCTTTTCTAATTCCAAGATTTAATAAGTTAATATTTATTTCTCTACACTTAAAATCCAAGTTTTTCGAAACTCATATCTTCACCCCAAGCTAATATCATTTCTTTTTCATGTCCAAGAATTTAAGCTCTAGTGACTCTAAGGCTATCTCATAACCCCTAATTTCTAGTTTGGCTTTGTTATGCTTTTCTCTCTCAGTATCATAGTTCTTTTGAAGACATTTAAATGATTCAAGACATTTAGAACATTTTTGTACCTCACTGTCAGAAGAACTTGATGAGCTTGAAGAGGAGATGGCCATCAAAGCAATCTTTGACGAGGTTCCGAACTTCAAAAACATTGCTCCAGTCATAGCCTCCTAGACCATCATGAGCCACCAAAGCCTGAGGATTAAAATTCAGTTTTTTTGTGCCATTGCTCATACCAATGTCACCATAAGGTCTTCTTCCTTGACATCCTTCCAGATCTACTTCTCTAGCAAAATGGTATCCATTTCTATTGACAGTTGTAGCACTCATTCTGTGACCTTAATCAAGAGAAATAGTCAATTTTCTTGAAGTCCATATATCTCCTTCCTCATAAAATAACTTCTTTCTTTGACCAGTCAACATAGCCACCTGCCATCGAAGATCCAATTCCTCTAAATCATCTCCATCCATCTGCTGAAAATCCTCATTCTCAAGTGGATACTGGTTGTTGGTTGTGCAAGAAAGGAGTAAGCTATATCATGAGCACTTTGATTAATGGAAATTGATTAATTCCACCATCAGTTACAAACCGCCCAAATCTCCACTGGTAGTACTAACTTCATTAGTACTAGTTAGTATTTCCCATAGTTAAAGAAAAGCCAAGTTCCTGATTATTTGATGAGAAAGTTAAAGATTTTTTCATTTCGTCTTCATAAACCCTAAGGTTGTTGTAGAGGTCATCAATATCAATCTCATAAACCCTAAGGTTGTTGTATAAAGATAATGCATATCCTTTCCTAAGATATCTCATGCATATCTTTAACTCTAACTAATTTCTTCTTTCTTCTTTTCTGCGTAAGCAGACTGAAAACTAATACATAAAACAGTATTAACTATTTAATACTGCCAGTACTAAACATGATAAACCTTCTCCCGGTACTAATATTATACAGCATGAATAACAATAATACTAACAGAATTAAGTCTGTTATACAAAATTCCTAACAATTTTTATCCGCTAGGGTTGATTCAACTTGCTGAGTTTAAGTTGAAGTCTTAGCTACATAAAGTTCAAAAATCTCAAAATGTCAAATCACTTTTAAGGTGCTCATGAAATTCGTGTAAATTCAGGTGCTTTTTGGACACTTTATATTGTACCAATTTCTAAAAATAGTAAAACATCTCCTAAAATTATGAAATTCATAATGGAACTACCTATGACATAGTATTAAATTGTGAGATCAAGAAATGTGCTATTAGTGTTCTTTAAAGTATTGTTTTCATGTGTATAATTGATAGAAAATTAGGGGTTCGCGCAGCTTGTTGCTCGTTTGCCCGCCATCTTATAGGAAACGTTGATTTTATGTGATATTAATAGAACGATGTTTTATTTCAAGTTTTTTACACACCAAATTATATAGTGGTGATATTGAATAACATTGCATAAAATAACTATAATTTAAGAAAAATATAGGATTATGATATGCTTACAAAAAGATGTTGATGATTTGGATTATTAAGAGTGCACAAATTATCCAAGAACAATAAGAAAACCCTAGTTTTGGAAGTTTAAACCCTAGCTTTTATAGCCCTTAACCAAATAATCTTGCAATACCCTTAACCAAACTTTTAAATACCCTTGTTCTTGCCTTCTTTATGTTGAAGTATAGAGAGAAAAGAGTGCGTGTTTGAGTTTAATTTTGGTGAGTGAAAACTAGTAACATGCCTTGGTTTATGTAGAAATACTTAAGGTAAGTTAAATGGTCTTTGCAAGGGTCACATGTTTATGTTATGACAAAGAAGAAAAGACTTCATGGAGCCTTGTGAGGTACCTTTAGGTCATTTAATATGAAAGGGGAGAGGTGGGCGGAGGTTACCAAGATTGACTAGCATTATAAGGACTTCAAGGTATGATTGTTTTTCAAGCCAAGAAGCAAGTAATTGAAATAACTTACTTAGGAATGCTGAATTCTAAAGGTTAAAAGGGGAGTGAAATTACACTAAAATTTAAAAGTATATTATAGTTTAAAGTATAAGTTAAGAGGTTGTAGGGGTATGGTAAGTTGTAGCATTGATGATGCGTTGTTCGTAAGACTTCTTTACAAGAAGTAACAACTCCTAAGGCATGTACCTAATGCGATTTAGTGTGTAGTATTTGCAAGACTCGGTGGTTTTGTTATCGATCTCTAGGAGATTAGTTGGAAGAAGCTTGATCACGGTCTAACATAATTCTAGGGGTTGAGAGAAGATTATTTTTGTATTTTTATATTTTATGAAAGCAGTAAATCTATGTTTGATAAGTGGGTTTGGTTTTAGCTATTAAACTAAATAATAAACTACGCTACTGGTGATAACAATATGATAAAAGATTGTGTTCATTTAATCATGTATTACTCCATAGACTGCTTCTCCTAGTGTTGTTGCCTTGTCACACTTGTGATGATGTATTTAATTATTTCCGTAAGTCTGAACAGATTACACACAACCATACCGTATATTAATATTCGTTAAGGGTAACGCCACAAGTAAGTTTTATGAAAGACGATACAAGCCCCTAATAGTATATTAAATCAATTTAAATATATTAAAATATGGATCAACCATATAAGGGGCAAGTAGTATGAAGACTGTACTCGATGGTATACTTTCACACAATCGATGTTTCCCTAGACCGATATCTACATCGATTATATACAGAATCTGGTTATTGCTGAAACCTAACAAAGCATATTCATCACCAAAGATCAACATCACTAGATCTACATTCTATTTTCATGCAAGTCATAAATGAACACAATATGAGTTTTAGCCAAGCATGTTAAAGGTAGCAAGAACAATAGATAATTTCACACATGCAAGACATAGTGAATTATTAAGTAAACGCGCTTAACTTGATTAAAACATCAATTGAAGGAAGTACAATAGGGTTTTGAGGCCCTAAAATCGTCCCTAACAGCTACTAAACGAACTAGGGTTCATCCCTTTCTTTTACTCTAAAGTTACACACTTAAAATCGTAAAAACAGATTTGTATATTTAGGAAAATCGCTGCGACGGCGTCACGTTTTAATCATGTCGCCGTCGTGAAAGAGAATATTCTAGATAATGGGTTGGGTCGTGCATTCTGACGCCGTCTTGAGATCTTGTGACGCTGTCTTGGTATGAAATGTGACGGCGTCACGTGTAATCTGTGACGCCGTCTCCAGCTGATGAGAACATAATCTTAAGAGATGTTAGTGTAGGTCCGTAGTCTTGTCTATTTTTTCTCCAAATGAGCCCAAGTCACGTGTATTTCCTCTAAATTCCAAATGCTGAATACCTGAAAAGGAACGATTAAGTTCCTATTTTAGGCATAAATGCATGATTTAGGGGGTTAAACGACCCCGAAAAAGTGTATAAAATGACACCCCATCAAATACCCCTACACTTGGGATTTGCTTGTCCTCAAGCAAATAGGCTTTTCTACCTAGACAAAAACAATATGAGGGTCTTGTTTACCTACTCTTTAAAAGTATTTTACAACACAACCTTCTAATCCTTGTAATTAAAAGCATGGAGAGTATATACTAGCACCTCACATAAGTGTTTGGGATTCTCTCTTTCACTCGGTTGTATAATAAATTATAACATAATGGGGGAAACGGAAAATCAACACTCATTACCTGTCATAGCATATAAATTACCATAGGCTTGGTAAAGGATCAAACCTCCACCGCTAGGTGCAAGCATTATTCATTACTATCCAAGAGGTCTTTTAAAGGGTTGTGGGGTGTAGGTGTAAGATAACATATAATGGAAACGGAAACGGATCGGATATATTTAGGTGAATTTGGAGTGGAAGGGTTAGCTAATTATTTACATGAATACACGCTGGTTTGGTTGCTAAGCCAAGACTCGGACGAAGATATACAAACTCTACACAACTCTACATCAATCTCTTTCTTTTTCTTTTCTATTTTTTTAATAACATAATACATCATAACATGGGGTTTATAACACGTACCCCTACACTTGAGCTTTTACATGCTCGATATTTACAATCTAACTAATGACCCGATTTGAGGTGGATCAAAATAACATGGAGATCATCTAACAAACATATGGGGGTATTGACTTAACTTTTCTTCCCCATTCTTCCGCGAAATAAATACTACCATGAATCCCAATCGTCCCAAAACAGTATTTACAAGGATAAGGACTTAGCAACCGTGTACTCAATAATTAACTTGGGTTAACACAATAATGTACTAAAAGCGAGTACATATAAGGTAGGCTAAGGCGATTTGGGTGTAACGATTGGTGTAAGGGTGAACAATGTTCTTCATTAATAGTCCGGCTTAACCAGAAAATTACGAGAACCGTGAAAAAGGATAGGCTCGGAGGGTTGTACTAGGGGTATCCTGCACTAAAGGTGAGTGCATTGGGAAAGTGTAGTGAATAGTTACAATGATCGGTGTGACCACATAACAATTACATGTTTAAAACATGGTTAGATCTAATGCCCTCTTATCAAGCAAATCCTAATACTTACTATGCGGTCTCAGGATGCATCACAAAAACAAGTTCTAGAATTTAATATACTACCGGTACACTCTCATAATCCTAAAGTAACCAATACCAATGTTCTAGAAAACCACGCATACACATCTGTAACGACGGAATAGACACACATGATTGCTCACTCCTTAACTCGAACAAGCTAAAGGTATAACATCTAAGGGCGAACCTCACATTTTTGGGGTGGAATTTGAGGGTTTTTGTGCTAGTAATATAAATTCTTATCCATGAGACGCTCTTAATACTTGGTTTTCGTCGGTATGTGTCATAATTTTTTTTAAATTTGGGTCAAAATCACCTCTTATGCTATGTTTCGATATATTACCCATCATTTTAAGGACAAAGCAAATGGCAAATAAAAGAATAGTTTTTAAGGTTTATTTTCCCCCTACACTTAAGTTGAACATTGTACCCAATGTTCTATAAAAGTACCTGTAAAAATGAATAAAGGAAAAAAACAAGGAAAATAAACTAGTACTCTTCCCCTGTTTTTGCTCAATAATAGAGAAGAAATATGCTCCAAGAATCATCCTCCAAGAATCGTCTAATGAAACTTCCTAAGAACTTCCAAGCTTCTTCTCATCAAATATAACCTATAATCAAAGATAAAGACAACTATACAAAGCATAAAATGTGCGATATACAAATATACAATATGAATTTAGGGTTTGACTTGATAAAGCAGTAAAGATAGGATGAGAGAATTGTCAAACTTACTGGTTTTGTACGTTTATAATAGAAGATTTCATTTTTTAAATGTTATGCAAGTTTTATTTTCAAAAATAATTAAAAACTTTAAGTTTTTTGGACCTGGGCATTTGACGCCGTCAGGAGAATCCTGACCCCGTCACAGGTGTCGTGGTGACGGCGTCGCATGTAAATCGTGACGCCGTCTCCACGTTCTGTGAAAACAAAATTTTTGTTTTTGATGAATAATTTTCTGCACTTGATTCCATAAGTTAGTTCCTGTACAAATAGCCTCATAAAACCTGAGATTTGACAATTTACTCATATGACTCAAAACTGACGCGAATTAATCTAAACAATTTATTTAACATCCTTGAACTTGGTTCAAAAACTGGATAGATTCCCCTACACTTATTGTTTGCAAAATACCTTTGATTGAAATTAAGACGAGGCTAAAAACAATACAAAGCATGATTACAAGATAGAGTTCGAACATGATAGAATGAAATGAAAAGAGTAAAACACATAAGACACTCCTAATATGCGATAAAAGTAAATATTGGGTTGCCTCCCAAGAAGCGCTTTTCTTTATTTACGAGTCTCGTAGCTAGACTCGAAGTCCTTGCACTCCTTAAGCTTGATGATACTTATGTGGTTAGTTTTAAGTTTTTCGATTGTTTCCCTATCTCTTTTATAAGTACGTCCAAGGTTCATGCAAGCTTTGCAATATCCCTTTCTTTTTTCGAGGACATGCTTAAATCCCTCTTTTCTAAGTTTCAGGCTTTCCACAAAGAATGCCTCAAACTTATCTTTTTCTAAAGAAGATACTAGGTCTAATTTTTTTGTCCTTTGAGGCATTCTAAATGTCGTCTCTTTGGGCAAACCTAATTAATCCTAAAGATTCATTATAAGCGAGTTTAGACGTATGCGCAAAAAGTTGTCCCAAGACTACTTCACTTAACCCACTATCAATGATGCTGCCCAAATCTTCTAAAATCATAAAGTCCACAACATAAACGAAGCACCTGATAAATATATGCACATTTTTAGCTCTTCCAACGAAGTTGCAAAACTTATATGGTTGGTATGGGTTTCTACGTGCTTGAAAGGATTTTTCTCTTATTTTTTTGTGGTAAGCACGAGACATGATGTTGACAGGAGATTGTAGATTAATGTATGCATGTCTCGTGTAAACAGTGCCGATTACGCAGGAAGCTTAAACTCTAAGGGGTCGGCTTTCTTCTTGGGGCCGTAGGGTCGAGAAAGGGGGTTAAGGTTCTCCTAATAGTTTCTTATGGTAAGCTAGTTCTTTCTCAATGGGGAACCTATCTTGAATCATTATTCACAAAAATTTTTCTTCGTTGCGATTCTAATTCAATTCCTGAATTCTCTCTTCAGGTAGAAATTTCAGTTGGAAAGATTGGTTGGTTAATTCATTCTGTTTTAAAGAGAGAGAATCAATGGTTTGCTTCATTTGTAAAAGCTTGTTTATTCGGGCCGTAAACTTAGCGTGAGTAGTGACAGATGGTTCCTGAGAAGAGGGTCCTAAGGTCGATGATTGGATTCACCATTTCCTCTAATAGTGAAGAGTGAATAGTCAATAATAAAAATTACGACAAACACACGAAGAAAAAGATATACTACGAGAAAGCTACATATGCGGAAATTAATCTTATACTTGAAAAGATCATCAAGCAAGTAGAACTAAGCTAAACTATGATCAAAACCTAACTATTCTCCATACAGCGGTGTCAAAAACTTGGTGCGGTTGTCGTAAGGGACTTCTACAAGAAGTTTTACAACTCTCTAGACAGTGGACCTAACCGTTGTAGTATAGTATAGGCAAGACTTGAGAGTTGTTATCGTTCTCTGAGGGAATAGGTTGGGAAGGCTTGATCACGGTCTAACAGAATTCTAAGGGTTGAGAGAAGATTCTTTTTGTGTTTTTATATTTTATGAAAGCAGGTAAAATCATATATTGGAGAGGTGGTTTTGGTTTTAGCTATTAAACTAGATAAACTAATTACTGGTGATAACAATATAATAAAAGACTGTGTTTATTTAATCATCTATTACTCCCTAGATTGGTTCTCCTAGTATGGTTGCTTTGTCACAGTTGTGATGATCTATGTAATTATTTCCTAAGTCATGAATGAATTACACGAACCCGCCGTCTATTTAATATTCCGTTAAGGGAACGCACAAGTAAGGTAGTATAAGCTATACAAGCCCCCAAGAGTATATTAAATGCATTTGAAAATATATAAAGAGCGATCTACCATATAAGGGCAAGGAGTATGAATGCTGTTACCACGATGGTATCCTTTTTTCTGCAATTTCTAGACATATCAATAGCGATTATAGACAAAAGCTGGTTTTCTAGACCTAACATGCAATATGCATCCAAGAAGCAACACCACTAAGATCTACATCCTAGGTTTCATACTAATCAAAATATAACAACTAGAAGTTTATCCAAGATTGTTAAAGTAAAGTAAAGAACATATAAGAATCACACTACAAGACATACTGAATATTAAGACTAGTCCGTACTTTGATTAAAACATAATTGAAGAAGCAAATACGGGTTTTGAGGCCTTAAAAATCAACCTATCAACAGCTAATCGAATTAGGGTTTCGTCCCCTTCTTTACCTAAAGTTACACACTTAAAACCCTAAAAACGGATTTGTATATATAGGAAAACCGCTGTGACGGCGTCACGTGTTAATCGTGACACCATCATGAATAGAATATTCTAGATAATGGGTTGGGTCGTACAATCTGACGCCGTCTGGAGATCTTGTGACGCCGTCTTGAGATGGGTTGTGACGGCATCACGTGTAATCTGTGACGCCGTCTCCAGCTTTTGAGTAGAAATTCTTGAGAGATGTTGGTGTAGGTTCGTAGTCTTGTCCGTTTCTTCTCCAAATGAGCCCAAGTCACGTGTATTTCCTCCAAATGCCTTCCAAATGCTAAATACCTGAAAAGGAACGATTAAGTACCTATTTTGGGCATAAATGCGTGATTTAAGGGGTTAAACGACCCCGAAAAAGTGTATAAAATGACACCTCATCATCTTCCAACATGATCCATCTCAACATGGGAGGATCTTATTACTCGTTTCCTTGCTTAATTCTTTCCATCAAGAAGGACTGCAAAACTTTGTAACGACTTCCTGATGTTCCAACAACATCAAGGAGAATCTCTTTCTGAAGCAAGGACTTACACAGATAATCACAAGTGTGACAAAGCAACAAGATTAGGAGAAGCAATATGAGGAGTATGGGATGCATGATAATAAATACGTTTTCCGTTTACCATATAAGTTACCCACCAACAGTATTTAGAATAAATTTAGTTTAATTAGATAAAACAAACCAACCTCTCAAACATATGATTTTACCTGCTTTCTATAAAATAAAAATACAAAAAGAATCTTCTTTCAACCCCGTAGACCTTTGTTAGATTCTGTTCGAGCCTTCCCAACCTATTCCCCTAAGAAAGATAGCAACCCTCGAGTCTTGCCTTACTACACTACAACGGTTAGGTACTCCGCCTAGGGGTTTGTAAAAACTTCATGTGAAGTCTTTACGAGACATGATAACATTAAATATCAAATATTTAATACTTTTTCATATCAAATTTCTACATTTATTGCCTTGCTTTATATCATTTTTATATGAATTCGATATTTAATTCATTTATTTTGCGAATTTAGGTAATTAGAGGCATTGGAACTGAAAATGGCCAAAAACAGTACCAATACTAATTTATTTAGTAGAGGTACTAAAATTCAATAAAGGGCTACTAAAATCCTAAAGGATGCAACTTAAAAGCTAAATGAAGAATAGTACCACTACTATATTATTTAGTAGGGGTACTATATTTTAAAAGAATAATGTTGTCGTGTTGGAAGCTTAGAAGATATTACGGCGTAACGTCCTGCAAGAGTTACACCATAATCAATTATTAGTAACAAAGATCTGGTACTGACGAAGGCATTACGGTGTAACGTTCCACATGAGTTACGACGTAAAATATTTATTAAAGAAAATGTTAATGCTGACTAAGGGTTACGGCGTAACATGTCGAAGTAATTTCGCCGTAACATATTTTAATATTAAAAGGAGGAATGCTATTGCGTAGAAGGAGGATGGGCGTAAACGTGGTCGATGCCGGTACGCCGTAATGATGACTCATCACAGGGACTATATTGTGCAAAAGCTAAAAAGTTTTCATGGTACTATTAATAAACTTGTCATGAGGAGAGGTCCTCGGTCTGACAAAAGTTTCAAAGATAAAAACATTATGTATAAATATGGCTCCAATGTACGGATTCAATACATTCCATTCGGTGGGGTATTTAGCCGCCAATAAGAAGAGGAGAAAAGAAGGCTGATCGTAGCTTGGTGTAAGGGCCAAACGCCGTCGGGGTTGCCATGACGTATCGACTAGGGGATCGCGAGCTAGTCATTCATACGTTTGTAATCATACTTTAATTTATTTTGTTCAAATATAATTCCCCATATTATTTATTTGAGCAGATCATGCGGTTTAATTTATTGTGGCTATGTTCTTAATTTTGCTTTATTATTTGTTCTTGGCATTTAATTTATTAATAATCCTAGTGATTGTTAATTTAAGATCTTATTGTTTTATTGCTTTCTTTATTAATTTATGTACTGCGTTTAAGTGATCCTTGTGCTTCTAAGTAAGTATTAAGTTGAGGTTGTGAGAACTCTTGGTGTATCATGATCTTCGAGCGCAAGTGTTTTCTATCCTTGCCAAGTGAATTATCAATTATTCATTGGTGGGTCGACCCATGACCCCTTAACATTAATACTCAGTTAAGAGTGCAAGCTAATATGGAGACCATTTATTTAGGATTAAGCATATCTCTTAATAAGTGGCTTTAAGATTGCGACAATACATTTTACTAGAGATCATTATAATTAATTGCGTTCATCTTTCCTAGTTGTCCACCACTATACCAATTCCCTTTTCGAAAAGCAAGGCTTACCACCAAAACAACTCCACAATAATCTCAAACAATTCAAACATGTTTTCTTTCCTGCTTTCTTAGGTAGTATAATAAAATTAATTAGATGATTAGAGATACAAACCGTTCTTTGGACCGACACCCGTACTTACCAATCACTACACTATACACGATAGGGTACACTGCTCTTTAGTGTGTAGGAATAGTCAAGGTAGTTAGGGTTTTATAAATGTAAAACCTGACATAGTTTTTATTTAAAAGAAATTTCGCATCAAGTTTTTGGCGCCATTGCCTAGGAACGGTTTTTGTAGTTTTTGATTGTTTGATTGATATATGTGTGTTTGTTTGTGCTTGT
Source organism: Tanacetum coccineum (assembly GCA_026074375.1). Classification (NCBI taxonomy): domain Eukaryota; kingdom Viridiplantae; phylum Streptophyta; class Magnoliopsida; order Asterales; family Asteraceae; genus Tanacetum; species Tanacetum coccineum. Next base: position 30,027 of record BQNB010037005.1, on the reverse strand, counting down.
GTGTCTTAAACCTTCTATTCTTCTCCTATTTATGTGTGCTTGTTTGTTTGTGTGAAATTAAAAAAAAATATTCATCTCAGACTTGGTTATGACGTAACTTGGTAGTGCTTGTTGCGACATATAGGGTTACTAAGTTTGGGACACCAAAAATAGTTTGGGAATTGCTTGAACCTTTAAAAATTATTGGTCTTATGCCGCGCTCCTGTTTTAATATTGAGCCTGATAACCTTAATGTTTTTATGCATGTGGTATTATTCCTGAGTCAAGTATTTGCCAATATTGTACGCTCCTCTTCTTTTACTCAGTTTTATTACACATTTAATGCACAGGGTTTTTTAGTGTGCAGGTTGAGCAATTATTTTCAGGTTGAGAAGATGACAAGAAGATTGGACATAGTGGAGATGTCCGAGAAGCCCATGTGAGGGAGGCTTGAGGCTAAACTTAAATACTCCGTTCCAAAAGGAAAAGGCTTTTCGGAGAGACAACCTGACCTATCTTTTAGTTATTCATTTAATTTTTGCAATTTAGTTGGTCTGTATGTTTTTCACTTGTTTTCTACCCAAAACATCAAACGAACATGACACAATCTGGGTCATTGTCGATCGACTTACCAAATCCGCACATTTTATCTCTACCCAAGAGACATATAGTATGGAAACCCTTACATGGTTATACATAAAGGAAATAGTCTCCCGGCATGAAGTGCCAATATCTATCATCTCGGATCGTGATAGTCATTTCACATCCAAATTTTGGCAATCATTACAGAATGCTTTGGGTACTCAATTAGACATAAGTACGGCATATCATCCTGAAACCGATAGACAAAGTGAAAGAACCATCCAAACACTTGAAGCCATGCTTCGAGCCTGTGTTATAGATTTTGGAAAAGGATGGGAAAAATACTTACCATTAGTAGAATTTTCTTACAATAACAGTTACCATGCCAGTATTAAGGCATCACCATTTGAGGCACTTTATGGTCGAAAGTGCAGATCACCTGTTTGCTGGGCCAAAGTTGGAGATGTTTAACTTACAGGACCAGAAATAATCCATGAAACCGCTGAAAAGATAGTGCAAATTCAACAACGCTTGCAAGCTGCAAGAGATCGGTAAAGGAGTTACACCAATGTAAGGCGAAAGCCTTTAGAATTTCAAGTTGGAGATCATGTTATGTTAAAAGTATCACCTCGTAAAGGAGTCATCCAATTCGGAAAACGAGGAAAGCTTAATCCCTGGTGCATTGGACCTTTCAAAATCCTTGAACGGATTGGCCCAGTGGCATATAAACTTAAGCTTCCTGAAGAGCTCAGTAATGTCCACAGTACTTTTCATGTTTCTAATCTAAAGAAATGCTTATCTGACGAATCCCTTGTCATTCCAATAAAAGAGGTTTGACTCGATGACAAACTAAACTTTGTGGAAGAACTAGTAGAGATCATGGATCGAGAAGTCAAGCAACTAAAACAAAGTCATATTCCTATAGTCAAAGTAAGATGGAACTCTAAAAGAGGACCAGAATTTAAGTGGGAACGCAAAGATCAAATTCGTGCCAACCATCCACATCTGTTTTCAAACATCACTCCGGCATCCAACTAAATCTCGGGACGAGATTTCTTTTAAGGGAGGGAGACTATAACAACCAGTAATTTCCATCAATGTAATTATCCATCTATTAAATTAGATGCACTGTAATATCCATCTATTATATATATACCACCTTTTTACAGGGAAATTTTTTGCTTTATCTCATTATGCAACATAAGTTGCATCTCTAAAGTAAACGAGCTCACGCAACCTCTACCAATGCCATTTATATCTATGTTTATATCATGTAAACATCCTAATATGTCAAGTCTATATCTTAATATCATTTTTAACAAATACATTATCCATTTAACGTACCATTTACAACGTTATATCAAAACAGACTTTATCCATTAACGTTTATATCAAAACCCTAATTGTATGTAATGTATACATATAAAATGAATGTGCAAGACTTCAAACATATGTACAAGTGTACAATGCACAACATTTGAAATATAATTTAACTCCAAGTCAATGTACAACAATGTACAATTCAATAATACCAAGCCTTCAAAGCATGTGTACAAGTGTACAATGCACAATATTTGAATTATATTTTCCCTCCAAGTCAATGTACAACACATTAAAGCTCAAAGTACAAATCAATAATGCATGAATTCAAATAAGCTCATTTTTCACCGTTTTCATTTTAGATTTCGTACCACCTCTTTAGTACAAGGTAAAACACTTCATACATAACTCCTAAACCTTAAACCTAATCCCTAAATCCTTTCTAAACTCTAATCTAAAACCCTAAACCCTAAACGAAACCCTAAAACCCTAATTTCACTTTAAACCTAAAAACTAATCCTAAACCCTAATCCTAACATTAAACCTTAATCCTAAACCCTAATCCTAACACTAATCTTAATCCTAAACCCTAATCTATCCCTAATCTTAACCCTAATCCATGTTTTAAAACCCTAAACCCTAAGCCGAATAAAAACATAACTCGACACCTATTTTTCTTTCATTTTTGACGACCATTTTAAGCAACCAAGCAACCTCAAGCACCTCCCTTAGGCATCATCTAGCAGCGCAACCACTAAGGCAACCTTACAACAAGCACCTTTCAATAACGCACCCTTGGCCACCAAGTTAGCCTTGTCACCTCCTTGTCACTCCATTGTACCCGAAACCCTCATACACCCTTCCACCATTCAATCTTACTCTTCTAGCTCTCAATACTCATCACTATAGCTCCCATGAATCATCTATCCTAGCCTTGACACTAATCAAACCCCAAACTTGGGCACCAAGGGTCATTCAAACCCTATATAAGCCAAACACCCCATATTCATTCAAATCACACCTCAAACATTTATCTCACACTCAAATGGAGTTCTAGCTTAGCCAAGGAAGAAGTAGAAGGTCTCTAAGATTAGAATAGAAGCCAAGAACCAAGAAAAAGAAGCCCTTGAAGTCATTACTAGGCGTACGAACCCAAAAACCATATTTCGACCCATTTTAGCTTAAATAAGCTCAAAATCTTGTTCAATAAGCTTATAATCTGTATTAGAACAAAAAAAAGTCTATAGAACCTAATGAATGACACTCTTGTATAAATCCTTAAATCCTCAAACCCATGCGTTTTTTTATTAAAACACTAAAAATAACCCGTTTTGATTTTCTAGCTAACGAATCTTTTTTTCTAAACTTTTGTTACGTTAAAACATCTTATTTTAGCTTATTCTAATAAGCTATAACCTGCAAATATCATTTGGAACCCTAAAATAAGCTTGCATGGCTTTTTGGACTTGATTTGTAAATTATTTCCATGCAAGGGGTATATATCGTAACTTTCTAAAATTTATAACTAAAGGGGCTGAAAATGTCATTATTCCAAAGTTATAACTATAAGGACCTATCTTGCCAAGTTTCAAAGTTAAATGTTTAAATTATATATACTTTTAAATATAAAGACTAAACATGTAAAGTTTATAAATCAACCAATGTAATATTGCCATTATATGCAACTTAAAAATATAAAATATAATATTTATATATAAATTATAAAAATATTTATTGATATTATAAAACTCAATTTTATTAAAACCCGATACATTTATCACTATTAATCAACGATCGACGCATTATAAAACAATTACATTATATATTTGTGACACCCCCATAGAATCACAACGCAGCGGAATACCACTTTGGGGTGCCACTTCATAGTATAAAATACAAGTTACAGTAAACGACCTCAAAAGATGGACGTTTGATAATATGTCACATTCGATTCAAATAAACAGAGTAAAATCAGGTCCCTAATTATTATGATTTAACAAGATTACCAGTTCAATCGTGACTCATTTTGTCTATCTAAGGAAAAATAGTTATCGAATGTGAAGAAAACCAATTCCTTAAAGTTTTTGATATCCACGCGACTCAAATGCTCCCATGCTCAGCTAGCAATATAATCACCTGAGAAAATACATGCAAAAACGTCAACAATAATGTTGGTGAATTCATAGGTTTAAGTAAAAGCAGTATTGAAATAGTTCAAGAAATATTTCTGTAAGAAAAGTAGCGTTACACATTTAGAAGAATTGTTATCGAAATCCAAGTAATGTTTCAATAAATCAAGTAATGTTCAATAGTGGACCACAAGGTTTAAGATCAGCCAGCGACAGTATTTCAAAGTATAATTCAACAAGAAACATTGCAACGAATAACAATGTAAAAATCTTATTGCATTGAGCTCATGACACGAAGCCTGACGTTAACACATATCTTGTATGTAATTTATGTTGCCCCATAACTAGGTATTATTGCCTTATACCTAACTTCTAAATACAAATTGTCCGTTGACTGGGTGCTCGAAAGGATTCGATTCATACCCCCGGACAGGGCTGTCAAACCCAATAATCAATTTATATTTGTACTAAGCGCTCACGTACATTATAGCAATTAACAGTTCATGATAGTGGGGTCTTTGACAATAAACTACTCAAATCATGCAATTGACCTCATAATTGAGTCCAGCATACCATAAAGTTTCTTGGTCCAGTTTTATAAAACAAGCATGTATCAAACTGTATTAGAAATCATGTGGTAGGTAAGTAAAAGCTTTAGTAAAACATTCCTGTAACGCTTATGTAGTAGTAACCGATAAGTTATTCGGTAAAAACAAGCATAGTATCAAACATGGTATTAAAATCACTGTTGGAAGATAACAAAAGCTTTGTAAAAACATTCCAAGAAACCTTATGTATAGTACCGATAAATTATTCGGTAAAACAAGCATGTAATCAAACATGTATAGAAACATCACGTGGTTAAGAGTAAGCAAAAACTTTTAGTAAAAACATTCATGTAACGCTTATGTAGTAGTAACCGATAAGTTTACTTAGTAAAACGAACATGTATTCTCACGCCAAAAACAGTTATGAAAACCATTAATATAGAAAAGGTGGGGCTATGAACTCACCTTGAACAATATGATAATAGATAGCGAGATATAACCATCGAGAGACCGAGAAACGATAACGAGAATTAACGCGTCAGAAAGCCGAGAAAAGTCATATGAGCAACCTAAAAATAAAGTTGCGACTTAGGATTTATAAATGTTACACGAATAAATATAATTTAGTTTTTATAAAGATTTTTAATAAAAAAAAATATAGTTGGGCCTAATTTAAGTATTTCCCAATTACCACTTAAGCCCAAAATATAACACAATTAAACCATTTAATTTATATTATAAAAGTTAATTCTTAAACATTTTAAATAAATATTAATGGAAAACTAATATGACAAAACATTTTGTTCATTATCTGACAGACATTAAAAACAATGTGGACATCGATTCTTTTTTCCTGGGAATATGACAACTCTTAGTTTGACCCATATTGATCCATTCATATGCTAATACTGTAATAAAAGCTTTTCCAACTTTGGAGTCAAGAATATCATGCCTATATCACAATGCATTTAGGACTAGCTAATGATGTGATAACCATAAAAGAACAAAAATCATTGAAGACGTTTCTACGTTGTTTTTTTTGTGCACTTTAAAATCTGGTCAGTTCATCCCACTAATTCTGTTTGTTATTCAATTGGCTCTTCAGCAGATTAGCGACGACAGAAAACTATCAGAAAGCTGTGGCTCATCAGAAATACGATTTTTCTTGTAAGAAAAGTCATATTTTTTTTTTACATATTTCACGATGACAACAATTTATTTACGAGATGAACTAAGCTATAAAAGCAAGATCGAAATGAAACGTGAAGGAGATTTAATATTACCTCTTAGCCAAATGATCGAGATAAAAAGACGAACATGAGTACAAGATCGAGACATGAGATTGAAAATCGACCCCAAAACTTTTAACCCATACACGAACTCGAAACTCCAACTATTCCCGTCGTGAACCCATGTGAACCTTAACCGAAACTAAACCCAGCGTGAAGTTTACCTTTTTCAACGTGTACCATGCATTATGCATGTTTGCGAACACGAACAACTCGAACATGAATGTCTAATGGCTCACTAATGGAACATATACAACAACCCAAACACCAACTGGAAAACTTGAATGAAACAAACACTTCCATTTTCTAATGACCGGTGCGCTCACGATAACAAATAAGAAAAACGACGAAGATTGTGTGTTAGTAAATAAATAAATGGATGTATTTGATTTTGTAAAAGAGACGTTGCTATAAGGTGGGTTTTCATTTTGAAGACAAGAATGTCTTCTTTTTTTTCATTTTGGTGTGTACTACAGTTGGTAATTTTTGAACTATGGAGATGATTGTGTGAATATGTTATATTTTGTAATAATGAAATAAATGTTATAAATTTTATTTATATATAAAACTTTTAAAGTGAATTAGTAAGTGTATAATAGTTGAGGGTTAAAAGTGTAATTTTTTTTATTAATACCTTTTGAGAAAAGCGGGTTTCGTAGACCTCGTTTTGGGCGACTTAACAAAAGATTCCGAACGCGCGAAACTTGCGCCGATGTTTTTTCCAAATAATTTTTCCAACAAAACGAGTATTACCCTTGATAATATTTCATAATTATTTTTATAACATTTATAAAAATGTTCGTTATTTATTTAGTGAACCGGTTACGTCTCGTCCGAAATAAAAAAAAAATAAAAATAAATTTCTAACCCATATATTCGCGTTATCCAACACAAACGTTTAGTAATAAATGATGACTAAATTTATTAAATATTTTTATTTAATAAAACTGTTAATTAAATATAATTTAATTATTTTCTCGTTTCTAAATCTTGCGAGTGTATTTCGGTCACTTTCTGCCCGTTTCTGGGTCTCGGGCAAAACTAAAAAGTTGTCAGGAATGTCGTTTTACATCAAATCGCTTTAGGGTCCGAATAATGAAAACGTGATTTAGCGGTTCGTTTTTGATAAATTCTATGAGTTAAATTATTTCCTTTTTCGTTTTCGAATCAAATAATTATAAAATAAATTTTATAAACGACAACATGTAATAATAAATATGATTTATTATTTAAATATATTCCGAAAATTGACGGTTGTTATAGTCTTCCCACCTTAAGAGAGCGCCGTCCCGGCTCAATTTGTTTTATTCGTCCTTGGTTTACTAGTGATTAGATGAGTGGATATACCTAGGTCATCGTCGAAGTTTCCAACGAAAAATTTGAGTGAACAAGGGTTAAAGCATAGGATATATGCAATCGATATGAGCGAATGAATCAAATGTAATGAGAATCTTCAAATGGAAGGATGGAATACATGACTGGAAGAAAAGCCATTGGAACGAAGAATTTAACAAGTCGTAAATTCTTGGAAGCGGTTAATGGTTCATTACTATTAGCTCATCAAGTTCGCGGCGGTCAATACACATTCGGAAAAAACCCATATAACAAATCACGAGTCGAAAGAAGTTCATAGCCCAAAGAATGATTCATACGGACGAACACACGCTATGTCGGATACACATAAGCCCACTCATTCATAATTCGTCACTTACATAAAGAGGCGTCCCAATCCATATAAGTGATGAATTATGAACTTATGGTTCGGTGATTTATAATTTCCTTATTCAAATGAAGAAGCGTCCTAATTCATTTCAATAAGACGATTATAAATCATCCTACTTAGGCATGGCCGACACGAAACACAATATCAAAACAATGCTACATTAAGTAAAAAGGGTTATCTTCTTGACTGTATGATTCTTCAAAATCATAACAAGTAACGGGAAGAATAATGAGACGTTAGTCAATCACGTTCCAAATGCAAGTGCCAAAAGACTGCACGATTACCAAACAACATATGCGATTCAAGCTGAAGGTCGAGTGTTACAACTCGGAGTCGATTAGTAAACTAACCAACGGAATCGAAAAACTATGTCAAATTTCAATATCATCAAAAGGGGATGAAGTAAGGTTGCGTAAATGTTTCAGAGATAACTGCATCGCTCACAATATATTAGAGTAAACGAACTCATTAAGACGTACCATAGTACTATACACATATGTAAGTAATTATTATTACGTAGACGGTTTCGCCTTTAGGCTTAGATTAGCACATGCATCAAATCAAACTCGATTGAAAAGCATCGCTAAATTATACACAATATGCAGGTAGGCGTACCCATGCTCCAAATTCCAATCATACGTTAGTCAAAACACCAAGGTGACACAGCGACTGTAAATAGTTAAACTCACACAAATCACTTCTATATAAATATACGGCAATCCAGAAGATGAAGCCACGAATTGAGTTAGAAACATGTAATACTTTGTGAGTACATCAAGTTTAAGCACACCTTAACTCGTATTACCTTGTAGATCGTCCAATATTGAGCAACCCTCCACGAAGAACACTAAGCTTTAAAAGCTTATATTTCAAAATTTAAGCTTGTATTACACACGAAATTTATAACAATCTAACCTTTTGATGTGTAAAACAAGTAGAGAGTAAGATTAACCAACAAATAAGCCAAAATCAAAAGTTAGCCGTGGGCTTTTTTTTCTTCAAAATGGACCACGAATTTGAGCTTATTTAACCACACGGATCAATCACGAATCCACCCTTTGCTCTAATGCCAATTGTAGGATCCCGTTTAACACTTCATAACATATAACATTGTAACACCCCCATAAAATCACAACGCAGCGGAATACCACTTTGGGGTGCTACTTCATAGTATAAAGTACAAGTTACAGAAAACGACCTCAAAAGAGACGTTTAATAAAATGTCACATTCGATTTAAACAAATCAGAGTAAATTCAGGTCCCAATAATTTCCTTTTCACCAAGTTAAAAGAGTTCAAACATGATTCAATGTATATTTTAAAGATAAATGATTATCGAATGTGAAGAAAACCGAGTCCTTTAAGTTTTGATATCCACGCGACTCAAATGCTCCCAATGCTCAGCTAGCAATATAATAACCTGAGAAAATACATGCAAAAACGTCAACAATAATGTTGGTGAATTCATAGGTTTAAGTAAAAGCAGTATTGAAATAGTTCAAGAAATATTTCTGTAAGAAAAGTAGCGTTACAACATTTAGAAGAATTGTTATCGAAATCCAAGTAATGTTTCAATAAATCAAGTAATGTTCAATAGTGGACCACAAGGTTTAAGATCAGCCAGCGACAGTATTTCAAAGTATAATTCAACAGAATACATTGCAACGAATACAATGTATCTATTCATCTTGATTGCATTGAGCTCATGACACCGAAACCTTGACGTTAACACATATCATATGCATTCTTGTTTGCCCCTGAAGTAGGTACTATTGCCTTATACCTAAATTCTAAATACAAATTGTCCGTTGACTGGGTGCTCGAAAGGATTCGATTCAGACCCCCGGACAGGGCTGTCAAACCTAATAGATCTATTTATTTGTACTAGCGCTCACCCATTATAGGCAATTAACAGTTCATGATGTGGGGTCTTTGGCAATAACTACTCATGCAATTGACCTCATATTTGGGTCCAGCATACCATAAAGTTTCTTGTGTCCAGTTTATAAAACAAGCATGTATCAAACATGTATTAGAAATCATGTGGTAGATAAGCAAAAGCTTTAGTAAAAACATTCATGTAACGCTTATGTAGTAGTAACCGATAAGTTATTCGGTAAAACAAGCATGTATCAAACATGTATTAGAAATCATGTGGTAGATAAGCAAAAGCTTTAGTAAAAACATTCATGTAACGCTTATGTAGTAGTAACCGATAAGTTATTCGGTAAAACAAGCATGTATTCTCACCCCAAAAATAGTTTAAGAAAACCATTAAAACCAATTGACTTGTGGAACTCGGTCCTTATAGGCAAATAAATATCTACCAAGTTTCGGCTTCTAACTTTTATTTTATCATAGTATACTATACGTTTTACAATTTTTAGACTAGACGTAAAAACTAGGTTTCTGAATTTGACTTGACTTCGCGGACTCATATCTCTAGATCACTAATGCTTTATATGTGAGCTTACACCCTGGAAAATCTATTTGTGTTAGTTTCCGAAAGTAGTTCATTAAATTTTACAAAGTCTGTAACTATGTGGAAAAGACCATCTTACCCTGGTTGTCCAAAACAGAAAGTTAGTAAAAATTTTACCCCTTACTAAAATGGCCATAAATCCCAAACCAAGATAGCAATGAAGGTGAGGTCAAAGGATATGGTTTCCTTATGATGTCTACTACTGACCCAATCAAAAATATCTATTATTTTATGGCAAACATTTGGAGTTTAACTCGTATTCCAAACACATGTCCAGATTTGACCTATCTTCTTGTTTTGGCCATAACTCACTCATCCAAAGGAGTTGGTTGAGCATCCAACTATACTATGATGCTAAGACATGTATCTTTCCAGCCATGTAATTTAATCATAGTCTCCAGGCACAAAAGTTTTAGATAATCATACGTGTTTTGCTATGTTTTTAAAAAAACAGTCCCATTATTTCACTCAACCTTTTTAAACATCATTTTAAATTATCTAAGGACCTAACCCCATGCTCTATAACTAATCTAAAAACACTCTCAAGAACATTATCACATATATTTCTCAGACTTTAAAACATCCTATTGTCATAGATTAAAATTAAAGAAACAAGAAATAAAAGGTAGAACAATAAGAAGATTGGGCTTACAAAAATGAAGATTAAGACTAGTGAATCAACAAGAACACCCTTCTCTTGTGTTGGCTGAATTCGAACCAAAGAAACCCAATATTACTAAGCTTCTAACCTTCCTCTAATGATGATAATACTCTTCTAACAAAAACCCAATCAAAACCCTCAAGAAAAACCTAAGAAAACAAGCCCTAAACACCTTCAAATCTTCAAGAAATTGTACCAAACTTTGCAAGAGGCTTATGGATGGTGTTAGGAGGGTAAAAATGAGTAGAAAAATTTTGTGTGATGGTGGTGGTGGTGCTAGTAATTTCGGCAGAAATGGAGTCCAAGAGGAAGAGAGAAAACTTTTGAAATTTTGAGAAATGGAAGGTTTTGCATGTATGGAAAATAGAGAAGTATTATTAGGTGTTATAGAAAAGAGAAAAAGGGTGGAGTGTGGTGTTGTAGAACCGGCCCTAAGGCCTTGGGTGGTGAGAAAATATAATTTTTTTTTGATTTTTATGTTATAAGTTTAATTAAAGTATTGTGTAAAGTATAATTAAGAAAAGGTAAGGTTTAAGGTAAAAACGCGAGTTTTAGCAAGAATTTTCGTAAACGCGAAACACAACGGAAAATGTAAATGATGAAAATTATAATCGTCGAGGGATATTATGAGAATATTAAATCACTTAAGATGCGAAGACGGAATAGATTTCTAATTACGGCTCACGCAAAGCTAAAAACGAGAAAATCTTACTAAATCGGGTAAACGTAAAATTAATAACTCGCTAAAAAATGAAATTAGAAATAAAGCTCGGAGTAAGTGGTGACCTTAATTACGGAATGTTACATCCTCCCCTCCTTAAGGGAGCGCCGTCCCGGTGCTCGATTCCTCAATCTTGTCTTATCCGTTCTTTGACCGCTTGAAAAGGTGAGGATACTTGCTCTTCATTTGATCCTCACGTTCCCATGTAAATTCTGGTCCTCGACGCGAGTTCCAACGGACCTTGACTATTGGTATACGGTTTTGCTTCAGTCGCTTCACCTCACGATCCATTATTTCCATTGGTTCCTCAATAAAATGCAACTTGTCATCAAGTTGAATCTCTCAAGGGGATGGACCAGGGCTCTAATCTGAAAACGCTTCTTCAAATTCGAGACATGGAAGGTGTTGTGAATTCCTTGAAGTTCCCTTGGCAACTCCAACTTATATGCTACTGGACCAACTCTTTCTACGACTTTGAATGGCCCAATATATCGTGGGCTCAACTTCCCACGCTTCCCAAAGCGAATCACGCCCTTCCAAGGCGATACCTTGAGATAAACTTATCTCCCACGTTAAAATTCACGGTTTACGTCTCACGTACGGGTGCTTTTCTGTCGGCTAACGAGCAGTCAACATCCGATTTTTAATCTGCACTATCTCTTGTTTTCTTCCCGTATCATTCTGGACTGTGAGTTGGCTATCTCAACCTCTCTCCAACAAACGGCGATCTACAGTTCCGCCCATACAGTGCTTCAAAATGGTAGCTAGCCTTAATTCTCGCGCGATAACTAGTGTTATTGAGAATTCGACCAATGGCAGATGACTATCCCAACTACCTCCAAATCAATCAGCAAAGCTCGTAACAATTTCAACGTTTGTATTGTTCTCTCGCTTTGGCCATCCGTCTGCGGGTGGTATGCAGTGCTCATATCGAGTTGTGTTCCCAAGGCTCCTTGAAGTGACCGCCAGAATCTTGAGGCAAACTTGCTGTCTCTGTCCGATATGATCGAGATTGGCACTCCATGTCGACAGACAATTTCCTTCAGGTATAGCTGAGTGAGCTTCTCCATACTGTCCGTCGTCTTTACTGGTAGAAAGTGTGCCGATTTAGTCAATCGATCGACAATGACCCATATAGAGTCATACCCACTTGGAGTTCTCGGAAGTCCAACAATAAAATCCATGGTTATTCGCTCCCATTTCCAGACAGGAATTTCTGGTTGTTGGAGTAAACCAGATGGCTTTTGATGTTCAGCTTTAACCTTAGCACAGGTCAGACATTTACTAACATAGGTGGCGATATCAGCCTTCATGTTTGGCCACCAGTAAAGCTGCTTCATGTCTTGATACATCTTGTCGGATCCTGGATGAATGGAGTACTTGGATTTATGGGATTCGTGCATGATTAAATTTCTCAATCCTCCATATCGTGGCAGCCAAATACGCTTATCAAAATATCTGGTTCGTAGAATGAACATAATTCTGCTTGATCCATTCTCCTAATTTTTTTGCATTCACATTCTTTTTTTCATTGCTTCTATTGGCGGCGATACGGATGTGATCGTAGATTTGAGTGTAACTGTCATCATACTAATGTCTCTAAACCTTATTGGTTCTTTTCCTTTTCGATCAAAGCATCAGCCACTACATTTGCTTGCACAGATGATATGATCTCGCAATTCGTAACGCTCAAGAGTTCGATCACGGCGCTGTCTCATATTTTAGCTCTTTCTGATCGGAGGATGTATTGAAGGGCTTTTATGATCCGTATAGGACTACACCACTTCGTTCCCGTACAGATATGTCTCGACAGCCTAAGGCAAAACCAGGCCCCAGTTCTAAGTCATGGGTCGTGTAGTTTCATTGTGAGTTCTCAATTTGCCGTTGATGCATATGCTATAACCTTTTCCTTTGCATCATAACAGCTCCAAGCTTTAAGTGAGCATCGCAATCGTAACGAAGGTCTTTCTGATCCTTCGGGCTATGCCATTATCGGTGCACAAAACAGTTAATGCTTGAGCAATTCGAGAACGCTTTCTTCGTCCTCGCACCATTATATACTTTCTTATTTTTTGGGTTAGCTTGTAAAGAGGTTTGGAACTAAGGAGAAAAAACCTTCGATGATTCTCCGGTAATAAACCAGCCAAACCCAGAAATTGCCTTACCTCGTTGGTGTTGTCGGCGTAGCCAGTTCTTGATTGCCTCAATCTTTGCAGGATCAACGTGAACGCCTTTACTATTGATACTATGACCGAGAAATTGCACATATTCAAGCCAAAAATCACACTTCGAGAATTTCGCGTATAATTTCTCTTTCTTCAGTAGTTCCAGAATGGCCTTCAAGTGTTCCTTATGTTCATCTTTGTTCTTAGAGTAAATAAGTATATCATCGATAAACACGATCACGACTTGTAGAGTCGTTTTGAACACCCGATTCATTAGGTCTATGAAACACCGCAGGGCGCATTGGTTAAGCCAAACGCATTCACTTGGAATTCATAGTGACCGTATCTAGTTTGAAGCAGTAATGGGATGTCTTCTTTCCTCTAATACGGAGTTGATGATAACCCCGTTGCAATAGTCGATCTCGAATACACACTGAGCCCTGAAGTGATCGAATAAATTCATCAATCTAGGAGAGGATAACAATTTTTGATCGTCAACTTGTTTCATTCGCGGTAATCGATACACATTCGGAAAGTTCCATCCTTTTTCTTTACGAATAACACTGGAGCTCCCCATGGCGACGAGCTCGGGCGAATAAATCCTTTTTCTAACAACTCTTGCAATTGGTCCGCTAATTCCTTCATCTCGGAAGGTGCCAATCGGTACGGGGCTCGTGCAACAGGTGCAGCACCCGGTATAAGTTCAATCTTAAATTCCACTTGCCGAGGCGGCAGGAGTCCCTTGTGTAGTCGTCAGAAACACTGGGGAAAATCTCGAATCACCGGTACATCTTTCAAACGTTTCTCCTTTGGTTCCTTCTCGGTTACATGTGCCACGTACAATTGATGTCCTCTTTCGATGTATTTGTTGGCCTTAATGCAGGATATTATCTTCAATCGGGACACACCACGGTCGCCCTCAACTAACAGTGTCTTGTTCTTGACGGGTATATGTACTACTTTCTTGCCACATACAATAACGGCATCTTGATCAAAATACCAAATCACATCCCAATAACTACGTCAAAAGTCCCAGCTCTAGTGGGCATAAGGTTATTTTAAATAAAGTAGTTTATAAGTTCAAGGTTTCACCTTTAGGATAGTATTAGTACTAGCGACCCTTCATTCGGCCCATTCACTTCGTAACTAGATGTCTAGAGTAACTGGAGTAATGTCAATCAGGTGGACTAAAACTTAAGTGTTCACGAAGCTTTGTCAGATCCTGAGTAAATATACCGTTGCATACGTTTGTTGAGTAGATAACGTACCCGTAACACATTAGGTCCTTGCTGGTTTCTCAGGCATCTCTTTTCACGTATGCCCGAATCGAGCTGGCCTCACCTTGTGGATCCCTTTTCTTCGGACAATAGTTCCTTGTGTGTCCCTTTTCTCCACAATCATAACACGTCACGGTTGGTCGCGCATTAGCACCCGTAGCTATAGCCTTGCCCTTACAATCTCGTGCCATATGGCCTGGCTTTCCACACTTGCTACATACTACCTTGCAATACCCAAAGTGATGCTTTCCACAACGATTACAGAGCGGTTTGTTTCCAGCATACCCACCTTGCTCAGCAAGGGCGGTGGTCATTGCTCGCGCATTACCCTGCCTTTGATTGTTTTGCTGGTTATGGCGGGTGTTGTCCCTATTGTTGTTTCTGTTGTTACCGTTGTTACCACCTTGTGAACTTTCCCATTTCCTTTTATTGCCCTCGGCAATCCTTTCTATTCGAGCTTGAGCCTTTTGTTCCATCAGGGCATGTGCCATTCGTACAACTTCATTCAGGCTAATGGGTTTGGATCCAATGACTGTACCCTTTATGTTGTCAGTTAATCCCCGAATATAGGCTTCGATTTTCTTGCGCTCACTCGGGACCATTTCCGGACATAGTTGTACCAGCTCATAAAAGCACTTGGTGTAAGCAGTTATGTCAAACTCCTTGACCTTCAAATTCCATAGTCCGTGCTCCATTCGTTGCACTTCCTCAACGGGACAAAATTCCTCTGTTATTAACCTTCTCATTTCAGTCCAACCGATCTGATTGGCAGCTTCTAATCCCATCGTTGCTACCTGGGAATTCCACCACGTCAAGGCACGCCCTTAAAGTGTGGCAGCAACAAATTTGACTTTTCTCGCTTCGGCACATTCACTGATCCCAAAAACCATCTCTGTTTTCTCAAACCACCTACTTAGCTCAACAGCTCCCTCGTGTCCATGGAAGACCGTAGGGTTGCATTTCATGAATCTCGAAAAGGTACATTCTCGAGCAGCTGGCACCCCACCCTGGCCCCCAGCTTCGTTAGCATTGTCTCTTTGTCCCCTTGCGTTTACCTACCGTTCTCGCTCTGCCTCCACAGCAGTAGTGACCCTTTCAGTGATGAGTCGCTCAATGGCAGCTTGGTTCATTGCTTTTGGTGCCATGATTCTATCACAACACAAAGAAAGTCTCAATGAGTATTTATATAATGACATAATCATATGATATGCAAGGGAACCAATAATAACAACAATCACAACAACATCAAGTAGTAAATCAAAAGATAGCCACTGTCATCATTCATTACCAAAAAGAGTTGATACATAGGTGGATTGTTTCACAAAATGATATAAATCATTACAACCAATGGCCACAATTCACTAACTGAAGATTCAGTTTAGTGGTTACAAAACAAAAGATACTATTAATAAAATTAAACTACTAAGAGTCACGAGGTGGAGATCCTTGTGGCTCAGATGGTGAAGTCTCCTTCTGGGTAGGTGAATCATCATTGTCAGTAGCAGGAGCAGTGGCAGCATCACGTGCAGCAACATATGGATCTCTCGGATCAATATGAGTGGCAGGAGCCAATAGAGTCTCAGGTAGGAGGCGATATGGCTGCTCTTGATACCGTAGAAGACAACGCAGCGTTAATAGATTCTCAAAGCTCATAGATAGATAACCACCGTCTCAAGTGATGGTAATGGCAAGTTTCACGGTCATGCTCTTCTCCAATCATCTCTAGTGCGGATTTACACTACAGTCAGCATCATCTTTAGATTTTCACTTTAATATCGGTCAATGCACATCCTCCTCTCAAATATGCTGAACCCTGTCGAAGTAGTTGCAGCCAGTCACTCCTATGTGGCCATGGATATGAGATCCTCAGGGTTATGACCACAGCATCAGATACGATGAACCCGTCCAAACCTGAGTATCATTTGAAGAGTCTCTTTAGTGGCTATTAGTCTGCTATACCGGATGGAAGCAAGCCTCAGGGTATAGGATTAACAGCATAGGAGGTGGTATGGGTGCAAGCTTCAGCCATCTGTCACAGAGATAGCCTCAGCCTCAAAGCTCAGGCCCTCAGCCTCATATGCAGTTGGCGGAGGGAAAGTGGGCCATCCCCCTGAAAAAGAGAAGTATCCATTATGGGCCGTCCTAATTTAGTTCCATCATAACTTCCTCACTTCTTCTATCTTCTTCCCATTTTCCTCCGTTAGTATCTTCTTTCCGGTCTTCCTCCTCTTCCTCCATTTCTGGGTCTATCCTCTAAGCCCAGCCGTTATGTTGTCTGGTGCTAGCCGTCCGCAGCTAGCTAGCGAACTCATTATTGTTTTGGTATGTTGTCCAATGAAAATCTGCAATTGCGTAAAATAAATAAGGATTACTATAATAAATAATAATGTTTATATGAGAATGCGAAGTAATGTACGATTCTTCAGGAATATGCATGATAGATCAAAATAATATGAATAATGCAACCAATAATAATTTGTTTACATATAGAAAATTTCATTTTGAAATTTAAATAAACCAATTCTTGATGCTTTCGTGCGGAATAAGCATATATAATATATATATATATATATATATATATATAGAATATATACATAATATAATATATATATAATAGATATAAACATATCCAATTACATATAATACAATATTTATTGTATGAAGTATTCAATAGTAACGAGATACACCCAAAATGTGCATAAATACTCGAAGTAGAAAAATCTATGATCGTGAATGACACAAGAGCTTCGAGAGTCATAGCAGCTCAAAAAAAGGTTATAGGTTTAGGTAAAAAACAATAGACCTAGTTCTCTATAACCTGTAGTCTCTTGATACCATCTTTAACACCCCCAATTATCACGCCACGTGAATATACAACATTGGGTGTTTCATTCAAAGTACAATATGCATAAAGATATAAGAGACCGACGTCGCAAAGAACTGCGTATTATAAACAATAGTTCCATTTAAAGAAGTTTTCAAAGTAATCAACAAACGTCCCGACAGAAAACGTTACCAAATTCATAAACATAAGTTTTCCCAAAACATTGCTAATTGGATTTAATAAAAATGACACATAAATACAAGTTCTTAAAAACTTTAGCGCTAGACTCCACGTACAACTAGCTTCCATCACCCTGATTACTCTGAGATTAAACATGCTTAAAAAGGTCAACAAAAATGTTGAGTGAATTACATTAAGTTTGTAAGAAGATTAAAAGAGAAACACAAGTTTTTGTTCAAGAACTGGTGACTTATTGTAAACGGACACACCAAAGAGGACAAAGCCATTAATCAAGTTTACATTTGCAATAAGCTCATGACAACACCGAAGCCTTTGACGTAACACATATCATTGTATGTAAAACTCATGTGCCCCATAACTAGGTATATATTGCCTTATACCTAAATTCTAAGGGATACAAATTTCCCGTTAGCCTGGGTTGCTCGAAAGGATTCGAATTCATACCCCCGGACAAATAAAATTTGGCTATCAAACCCAATAGATCAATTTAACTTGTACTAATAAAGCCTTACCCATTATAAGTAATAATAGTTCATTGTGGGTTACTTTTTGTCAATAGCACATATTGCAACTAATCACAAATTCGGGTCCATGCAATACCATAAAAGTTTCTTGTGCTCAGTTATAAACAAGCATGTATCCCCTCGCGGGTTTTTAATAAATACAGTTTAAAATTTTGAAAGCCGAGGCTATGAACTCACCGAAGAGCAATAAGATCAGAAGTATTATGAAGTCTTGAATGAGCGTGAAGTACTCCTAGGCACCTCCTAAAATACGTGACGTGATAGAATAAAGAATCGATTTAATACGTAGAAAGTAATAATACGTAAAAATTAAACACGTGTTACATGATATGTGTTTCCAAGATAAGACAAGCATTTCACTAGGCACTTCCCCAAGGAAGTCCATTTTAATCCCAAAATTGACTTGTGACCCTGGTCTTTATAGGGAAAATGAAATCTACCAAGTTTTCGGGGGTTCTAACAAATTTTTTTTTTTTTTTTTTATTTTATCACGGTGTACTATACGTTTTACAATTTTTAGACTAGACGTAAAAACTAGGTTTCTGAATTTGACTTGACTTCACGGACTCATATCTCCTAGCTCACAAATGTTCTATATGTGAGGCTTACACCCCTGGAAAGCTATTTGTGTCTAGTTTCCATAAAGGTAAGTCTCATAATTTACAAAGTCTCGTAACTATGTGAAAAGACCATTTTACCCCTGGTTGTCCAAAACAGAAAGTTAGCAAAATTTTTACCCATTACTAAAATGGCCATAAATCCCAAACCAAGATAGCAATGAAGGTGAGGTCAAAGGCTATGGTTTCCTTATGATGTCTACTACTGACCCAATTAAAAAGATCTATTATTTTATGGCAAAAATTTGGAGTTTAACTCGTATTCTAAACATATGTCCAGATTTGACCTATTTTCTTGTTCTGGCCATAACTCACTCATCCTAAGGAGTTGGTTGACCATCCAACTATCCTATGATGCTAAGACATGTATATTTCCAGTCATATAATTTAATCATAGTCTCCAGGCCAAATATTTTTAGAGAATCACACGTTTTGCTACTGTTTTCAAAACAGTCCCAATATTTCAACTTAAAACCTTTTAAACATCATTTTACTTCATCTAAGACCTAACCCAATGCCATAACTAATCTAAAACACCCTCGAGAACATAATCACATATATATATTCAGAACTTAAACATCCATTTTCATGGATTAAAATTAAAGAAAACAAGAAATAAAAAGATAAGACTAATAAAAGAAAGATTAGGCTTACAAAAAGAAAGATTTAGGCTAGAGAATCAAACAAGAACACCCTTCTCTTGTGTTGGCTGAATTCGAACCTAGGATGCCCAAGATTAACAAGCTTCTAAACTTCCTAAATATCACCAAGAATCTCCCCAAGAAAACCCCAATCAAAAAGCTTCAAGAAAACTCAAGAAACAAGCCCTAAACTCCTTCAAATCTTCATGAAATTGCACCAAACTTGGCAAGCAACTTATGGATGGTGTTGAGAGGATAAAAATGAGATGAAAAATTTTGTATGATGGTGGTGGTGGTGAGGCTAATTTCGGCAGCAACTAGAGAAGAAGGGTGGAGAGGTTTTGAAATCTTGAGAAATGAAAAGTAACTTGCATGTATGGAAAATGAAGAAGTATAATTAGGTTTATAGAAAAGAGAGATGTTGTTGAGTGTGGTATACTACAAA
>BQNB010037004.1:32609-49742 GCA_026074375.1 Tanacetum coccineum | reverse complement strand
CTCCTGACTAGGCCACACATCAATATCACACCACATGTAGCACATAACGCATATCAGTCACATAATAGTCCAGGCATTTACAATAACACACAATTACAGGAATTCAAAACATATTTCCACACCGAATGCTCAAAACGCAATAAAAAGTGGGACTATGTTTAAAAATGCAATAAAAAGTGGGACTATGTAACTCACCTGAATGCTCAAAACGCAGCTTCTGATTCCTATCACGCAACTATACAAATAAATAAACACGGTTACACGCGACCAAACTAAAAGCTCTAGTCCATGTAACACACATATGATGGATGTCTAAGGGTTTAGTTAACCATCATGGGTCACCCGACACCATGCCCAACCTTAACCATCTCATTAACACTTTACACTAGCTACTTATAATTAAATCATAATTACAGAATTTTAGTGTCTCTTTACGTACTCAAAACCCTTACTTAATGACCTTCATAATTTATACCAAAAATCACCCATGTTCATTTATAAGTATATTAACTACTTTCTATTTTACAAGTATTACTTACATGTGTAACTACTTTAAATAAAATCAAACTTCAAAACTGTCCTAATTCAGATCTAATCGCACACCAAAATATATCACTCTAACTACCATACTTAGATATGCTTTCAGAGGCTAATTTTCACGGGATTATCAATAGACATACGGAACTTAACTACTGTAGAAGGGCTAAGCTTAATTCCATTTTTAAGTTAGGGTTTCACCCTCACCAACATGACCTAATTTTGACCCAGATTTACTGCTTGACCACTTTTGTTGCAGAGATTATTTGAATGACTTCCCGAACTTAAAAACCTTTGAGGCTGGATTTTATGGAAAGTAGACTCTTTTAGCTTATTCATAGACTCAATAAACATATCAATACACATTTTTATCATCCAGATATCAGTCGTTGAACACGACCCAAAATTCTGCTCAACCCTAAATCAAGTTTTAACACAAATCTAACCTAACCAATTGCATGAACATGACCCTAATCAAGCCTTAATCAATCTAGCATCATTAAACATCAATAATATTTTGTATTTTATTAAACCTTAGATCCATCATTGGTTTGTTACATGATTTAAAGGAACAATAACAAGAAGAAAGATTAATGATCATACCTAAAACCTTGCTAAATCTTTCACAATTCACCACCTAGTTCTTGATTCAAATATAATTTTTGTCTTCTTAGGGTTTTGGGGAAACAATTCGTACTGAAACAAGAAGAGGGGAAAAAAGAATGGGCCAAGTTTGTGTTTGGGTTTTAAATCTATATCCTAACAAGTCCTAGTCCAACACAAATTTAGTTTAGTAAAAAAAAATACTTTTTTCACTTTTTTTTAAACCAAAACCTGACCTCTATATTATTTATTTATTTATTATATATATATATATATATTAACTTATTAATTACATTATTACCTACATTACCTTAAGTTTTTATAAAATCCTAAGCTAATTTGAGTAAACCTTTTTACATAAACGCCCCCTACTAGACTTTCTAAAAATAACTTTTCATTTCACATTTCACTTTCTATTTAAGGAAAGTTTACTGCAAACTTCTATATTTCACTCACATGCTTCCTTTCCAATAACTTACACTTCT
Source organism: Tanacetum coccineum (assembly GCA_026074375.1). Classification (NCBI taxonomy): domain Eukaryota; kingdom Viridiplantae; phylum Streptophyta; class Magnoliopsida; order Asterales; family Asteraceae; genus Tanacetum; species Tanacetum coccineum. The sequence goes on along the minus strand of BQNB010037004.1, from coordinate 48,117 downwards.
TATAAACGCTTAACTCTTAAAAACCAAGAATTGACGTAGCAATGCATGCAACACGTCTTTCATTTTCATTATCACCACACATGAACAAATGGAATACTTAACACCAAACTCATATGCACACAAAATAAGATAATCATTTACCTCTAAAATGACATCATGCATATACGTAAACCACTTCAACCTACATAATGAACACATAGCACGCAAGAAACATACAAAATGGACACTTAGCCATTTCTAAAGGTTTAAACTAACCTACTCAAATCACGGTTGTCATAGCATGATTGCTGAAACATAAATGGGTCACCTACCGGTCCAACTAAGCTCATAATTCAAAGAGAAAGATAGAATGTTATTTGTGATCCTATTGGTCCAGACATATGAAACACGATATGGAGAGCTATCCCGGTATCTAGATTACTTAGTCTGTATCACTAGATCCAGTTGAATGATAGGTCGCATATTCAAACACATAAATAAGTATGAGATGATAAACATAATTAAACAATCAATGATAAATTAAGAAATCGATTTTTAAAACAAACCAAACATTGAACTTTCATTAAGATGGCTAATACCCGAGGGTATTAACCCATAACCATTGTAATTATACAAGCGTAATCAAACAATTGAAAATCGAACGATTAAGAGAGTAAAAATTACACGATGTATTCTATGGATTCGTGATCAATGCTAGACCTTGGTGGCTGATCTTCTCTTTTAAAATTCGTCTTTAGTGAGTATGGTATAAAGAATATGATATTGCATACTGAAAACTCGTTTTTGAGTCTTCTATTTATAGTGTCTGAAAAAGACTCTATACGCCGTATCCAGCAAGGTCGATACGGCGTATTGGGCTGGATTCCTTGGAGTGCGTGCTACGTTCATAATAAATCTTTGATATCATTCCCAATTTACTTGATTTACTTATCTTCGAATAGTTATCTTTATAGATACGGCGTATGTAGACAAAGTGAATACGTCGTATTGGGATTTGGTCAAACGCGTTTTCTTGTGAAGTCTTGGTGCAGATACGCCGTATCTCTTTAGTTGGATACGACTTATTGGTGAAATTTCAGCAATCTTCAAATATCTTCGTTTTAGCTCCAAATTATGCGCCTTTTAGCTCGTCTTTACAAAACACTCCTGAATTACTGCATTTATCAACTTTGTAGCAATTAAGTACTAAATAATGCAATAATTATATAAAAGTGGGCATAACAAATGGGATAAATTATATAATAAAGTGACGTTATTTGATGTCATCAAATATCCCCCCACTTGAATCCTACTTGTCTTCAAGTAGACTTTAGAAAAAGTTTCGGTTTATGAAAATGTGTCCTAACCGAAGTTGAGGATTTTCCGTTTAAGCATTGTTTTTTTCTAATCACCTGTACATAACCAAGCTCCTCACAAAATATGGAAATAAAAACACTCAGATCACTCAACTAATCTAGGGTGCAACATTTCAGTAGTACGCTCAATTGCTCGGTCGTGATTAGCTTTGTATCATAGGCTTGGAAAGGATACACATCTCCACCGCTAAAGCTAAGGAAGAACAAGTCAAAAGCTAAATTGGGTTAAGAAGGCTTACGCTTAATCATTCAACAATCTTTCACCATAAGTACCACACCAACAAGGCAGCTGTATCATACATACACGGCCGTAACGACGGAATAGACATATACAATCCGAACACATCCCTGTTCGTGTTTAACCAGCGGTTAGGATGAAGAATGATATAGGGTAGGGAGCTTCTAACTTTCACCGAAAGTCGTCATCCAACAAGGCAGCTGAGACATGCATACATGGCCGTAACGACGGAATAGACATGCATGCTCGAACAAGTCCTCGTTCGAGTAGACACTAAGGTTAGTTGCTAGGAAAAGGAAGTAAAATGGGTGTTAAGTAAAATTCATGAAACAAATAGATTAAGCCAACAAATAAGGTACGGTTGCTAGTAACTTTTCCCCCGACCGTTCCATGACAAAGACTCGAACATATAGACAAACGCCTCGATCACAGAAATGAAAAAGACAACCTAAGTTGGCGTTCCCATAACGGTCAACTTCCCTTACATCCCGCTCTTACATACTTTTACATAAGTGGTGATATCGGCCACTTTTTACAAGACTTTACATCGTTGATTTTTGTAACGTATCAACGAATAATCGATCCTTCCAAGCGATTCCTTCGGTATAAACTTCTTTTGAACCGACTATTTTTCTTCCATCTTTTTTTTAAACAATACATCATAAATCTCGGTTTGGTTTCACCGTCTTCACTATCATAATTCATCCGGATAATCTTTTCCTTGTAAAACTTCTTCTTCGGACATGATTCATAATCGCGAAAGTAGCAAAACTTACGAGCTACATATTTTTCCCATTGCATTGTGCAATTTCCCGACCATTACAGAGATAGAAAAATTTCACTTTGACACAGGAAATACAAGACTTTACACGAAAGCAACTAGCAACATTGGTAAAATAGGCTTAATCTACACGGTAGGCTAAGGTGCAAAGGTGTAACGAAACATATAATATGGTGTAGAAAAAGAAAGGAATGGCTCAACAGGTTGTTCTAGGGGATTTTACTCTAAAAATAAGAGTAATCAAGGGTTACACAGGAGTTTAACTAACCAGTGTGGATAGTTAATTTTACGACATGTAGGCTATTTGGTTAAATCATAGAAATTTATCATTTGAACATGTTCTTCCATCTAAATCCATAGTACTAATCATGGCGGTCTCGAGTGATATACCAAGCCAAGTTCTAAAGTCCACTACATCACCGGTACACTCATAATTTTGTGGAATTTTAATAGACGGTTAGAAACGAAATAGGCTTAATTCTCACAATATGTATCAAAGGTTATATTGCGCTAGGTAATGTAACTAGTGATTTTTACAAAAGTCATGCTAAAAAAATTTAAATTTTGGCCATTTTTAAGCACTTTGCATGTTATTTTGTAAAAAAGAAGACAAGTACGTTCTAATTCTCCATCCCCCCACTTAAATTATACAACGTCCTCGTTGTATAGATAAAATAAATAATAAGGAAGAATAGAATTAGAACGGAAAACTCCCTGATGTTTTGCTCGTGATAATTCTCCAAGATGAGTCCTTGAGCAAAAAGTGTGTTGACTAGGGCTTCAGCATGCCCGGATAAGTTCAACACATGTCTTTTTCAGCATATACCATATCATAGTTTCAGCAAGGTCCTGTATAAAAGATTAGAAGACAAGTGCAAATTCTATCTCGCTACAATGGTACAAGAAAACAATTAAACACACAACTGTACAGGGATCAATACGCCGTATCCCAAACCCTAGGATACGCCGTATTGTTCCTGTAGAAACAATTAAATTACTGGAAATTAAATATTAAGTTTTAAAAACTGATAACGTCCAGACAACTCTATACGCCGTATCCAGAGGGGTTCGATACGCCGTATAGAGTGTCTGGGAAGACAGACTCGTGCAACAAACAATTAAAATGCGACAAACAATTAAAATGACCGGGTTGTCTCTCGGGAAGCACTTTTGTTTCAGCTGGTCTTTAAGTTCGACCTTTTTCTCCTTCATTTTTCTTCTGGTGTTGTTACGACCCATCCTTCATTAATGAGACGTAAAAGTTCTTGATAAGCATCGAGGCTATCCTTTGAATGGTTGAGGTATTCGGACTCTTTTATGGTAATGTACTCCTCGTCATCATTGAATGAGTACTTCATCATCTCGAATCTCCTGACCTTGCAGTTTGATGGTTCAGGAATTGGGTCACCCTTATGTTCTTGATTTTCTTGAGTACAACCGATGTTGCTTGCTTCATAATCCCTTCCAAATGTATGGTTGATGTCAAGATAAGGATTGTTGACCCATTCGGTTTACATACTCACATATGGTCCTTGATAAGTGTAAAATACACATATCCGTTAATACCTAAAATAACCCAATTAAACCCAAAACAGACCAAAAATGGCAAAAATATGCTTGTATTTGTGTTTTGTGTGTGCAGGTATGGATATATCAGAAATCACAAGAAAACAGTCAAAAACGAGCAAGCACGGACACGAGAATCAGAAGAGTACAAAAAGAAGCCAAAGATTCAAAGCCGAAGCCAGAAAAGTCAAGCCTCAGTCAAATCCAGTCAAATCATGGTCAACAAAAGTCAACAAGACCCAAAATATTCCATTTGAGCCCCTCAACTTTCAGAAAAATCCATAAATGGTCCCTAAGCCTAATTGGGCCTTACCCGGATCCTTAAGCCCAAAACCCTAGCCCATTCACCTTTTTATAAACCACAAGGGCCAGTTTTGCAATTTCTGAAACTAGTTTATAACTAGAAAAAGAGAAATGCAAAGAGAGGGGCCAATTGTGCTAATGTGTCAAAGTTAAAACTGAATTTACCCAATTTAGTTATAATTTGGGCGCCAAATCCAATCACTATTCACCCGTCGTCCCAAAGTTTACCATACACTCAAACCAAAGGGCTTTCCAAAATTGAGGGGCAAGAAAGTCTATTCAAGAGCTCACTAACAAGATTACAAGGACAAATTAGTCTAATCAAGGGAATTTACTAGCTCACTCTCAAGCTCAAGGCACGTAGAGATGGAGAAAGCACACATGTTGGTGGGTTTTTGCACTAAACTACTCACAAAAGAAGCACAAGCTGTCATAATCAAAGAATGACAGCTTGGCAATCCTCAAGTGTCCACATTCAATCCATCATTAAAGGAAATGAAGGGATGAAATTAAGAGGAGTGTATAGCAAGGCAAGGGTCTGGAAGCTTCATCAAATGGCTATGAATAGACCCTCTCATCACACACATAAGGGTGTCTTTTTCTCTTTCCTTTCTAGATTTTTAGCCTAGTATAGTTTTTAAGCTTAATGTAATTTTTAAATCAGTTGTAATTTCTTTTAAGTAATTATTTGATTATCAAGTTTTAAATTTATATTTAGCCGACAAACCTAAAACAACATTTAAGAGCAGTGTACGCGGGTCAAGATGAAGTTCAGCGGTAAAGTAGGGTTTTGTTCTCGATCATAAGAGTGGAAAATTAATCCTATATTCTATCAGTATTTTAATTAGTTTATTTACCGGTTAAACCTATGTTATGTACGTTGTCTAATGATAGGGGTTTTCCAGCCTGAGAGACTGGCACAGTTTTGGTGGAAACAAATACCAATTCAATACACAATAAACACAAAATAAGAAAATTAGAAGATAGAAAAGCGATACAAGCCAAATGATAGAAAACTGTATTAGCCATATTAAATCCGGTTCAATGTTGGTTTGTTTGTTTTAGTGCAATGATTTACTTATCTCGAAGGGCTATCATTCTTAAGACTTAGGCGGGATATCATCCGAAGACCTAGACACGAATAATCCTGTCATAATTAAACGCTTATCCGCATAAAGCATCCTTTAGTTTAATTATAATCTATCTTAGAGAATTAAAGCAATGGTGATCCTGTTAATTTAAAACTATAGCCAAACGGGGACTTTACATCCCACTTATTGTTTAATGGTGTTTTATCTACTGGCTGTCACTATTCCAATTCTTTATCAGTAATTAAGAGCATGATTGATGAAACATAAATGAGTCACTACCCGGTCCAACTAAGCTATAATTCAAAGACTAAGACAGAACATAATTTATGATCATATTTGGTCATGACATATGAAACTCGATATGGAAATAAAAACTAAAAAGGGGGCTTTAATCTGGTATTAGATTACTTGGTCCGTATCACTAGATCCAGTTGAATGATAGGTCGCATATTCAACACATAAACAAGTATGGGTTTTATAAACATAATTAAACCAATCAACGATATTAAGAAATCGTATTTTTAAAACCAAACCAAAACATTGAAACTTTCAAGGATGGCTAATACTGAGAGGTATTTGCCTACAAATCCATTGTATTATAATAGCATAATCAAACAATTGAAAATTAAACGATTAAGAGTGTAAAAATTACACGATGTCTTCTATGGATTCGTGATCAATGCTTAACCTTGGTGGGTGATCTTCTCTTCTAAAATTTGTCTTTAGTGAGTATGGTATAAAGAATATGATATTGCACACTGAAAACTCATTTTTGAGTCTTCTATTTATAGTGTCTGAAAAAGACTCGATACGCCGTATCCAGCAAGGTCGATACGGCGTATTGGGCTGGATTCCTTGGAGTGCGCGCTACGTTCGTAATAAATCTTTGATATTCATTCCCAATTTACTTGATTTACTGTATCTTCGAATAGTTATCTTCATGGATACGGTGTATGTAGACAACATGGATACGTCGTAGTGGGAATTGGTCAAACGCGTTTTCTTGTGAAGTCTTGGCGCAGATACGCTGTATCTCTTTAGTTGGACATGGCGTATTGGTGAAATTTCAGCAATCTTCAAATATCTTCGTTTTAGCTCCAAATTACACGCATTTTAGCTTGTCTTCACAAAACACTCCTAAATTACTGCATTTATCAACTTTAAAGCAATTAAGTACCAAATAATGCAATAATTATATAAAAATGGGCAAAATAGATGTGATAAATGATATAATAAAGTAACGTTATTTGATATCATAATCAACCTAAAAGATATGATGCGACTTAGAATATAGAAGTATTTTGCACGACAATTTATAGTATCGTTTTTAATAATATTTTCATAAAATGTTTGGCATTGTACATTGTTTTTAAATATTTTTAAACATAACTTGGGCCCAAAATATATTTACCCACATATTACTTAAGCCCAAATACATGTACTTCAAATAATTTAGCATAAGCCCAATACAAGTGTCCATTTAAATTTTTATAAGTCTGAAAACAAGTAAGCTGCCAAAATTTTCGGGTATCATCTAGCTTCGTGGACCCGTATTTCCCAATTCGTAAATGGTCTAGGTTCGGGGTTTTCGCCTACGGAAAGGTTTTCTTAGTCTATTTTACAAAAATAAGGACCTCACATTTTTAAAATTTTTGTAACACCTGTGAAATTACCAATTTACCCTTGGTTACCAAAACTAAGTTTTTGACTGATTTTTACCGTCTTACTAAATTGGGTGTATCTCCTAAACCGTGCGTCTGTAGAGGCCAAAACACGCAAAAATATTTAAGTTGAACATATATCTACAACTTTTAGTTTTATAAAAATGGGTGTTTCTGTACACATTTTAGGACTTATATTTGAATCAAAATCTGGGTGCATTTTTCGACTCCTTTTACCGTTTTGGTCATAAATCACTCATCAGACATCATTAGGCTTCGATTCAAGTGGCTACGCAAAATTAATACAATTATCTAGGTCTCTAGTATCTTTGCTAAATTTTCCCAGGTCATATACAATTCGAAAATACCTTAACAACCTGCTGGTCAAAATCAGTCCAAAATTGGTGTTACAAATCCAATAAAACGAAGTTTCTACCTCAAAAATCTTGTGTACAATGCCATATAAATTACCAATACATAATCAGGAATGATAAAACACCTCATTTACAGAAAATACAACAAAAGAAAATACTTTTACAATAAGAAATTTTGGAGAATCAAAGAGCTTACAAGAAAGATAAAAATGAAGATGATAGACTACAAAATCAAACCCTTGCTCTATAAAATTTCGACCCAAGTAAAATCAACCCAACCAATCACTTTCAAGAACCCTTTTAAATCAGCCTCTAACCCAAAGAGAACAATAATCTTGAAGAATTTACTAGGGAACAAATAAACCCTAACTTCAAACAACAACCAAACCCTTCTAAGACTTCAACCTTGTGATGATTTTTATGTAGAATATCTTGGAGAAACTTTTGGTATGATGATGGTGGTGGTGGTGTGGTTCACGGAAGCAAATGGGAGAAGAAGAGGGTGAAGGGTTTGAAAAATTACCTTGCGTGTGTTAGGGATTTGCATGTAAAGAATAAAATGATTGTGTTTGTGGGAAATCACATAAACTAAAGTGTGAATATGGTTTAGGTATTCCCAAGGGGGAGGCGGCTCATCATAAAAAAAAGAAATCATTAAATTTTTTTTTGTTAATATTATTAATGTAATATTTGTTTTGAGTAAAAAGGTAAAGGTTAAATAAAAAGGTAGAAGGGTAAACAAAAAACATAAGGTATAGCAAGGTTTAAGTGGAAACACGAAATGAAAATATATAAGTTAAGATAGAATTATAACGTATGGGATACTTTTGAAATTAATAACTAAGTGACCCCACTGGTTATTTTAGTATTCGACTCTGAGTTTGAACATTCGCCTTGTACTTCTGAAACGTATATGTCGTCATGTGATCCGTCGCATAGAAACATGCCGACTAAATCAAACACGACTTTAACCTGTCACCTCATAACACTTCATTCTTTTGGAAAATGACTATTAACTTATTCCCTCGTAATATGTCGTCTGGGACGTCTACTTTTGGAACACGACTCGTTAACACCTTATTCTTTTCCTCGCTACTTCATGTAATTTTGGAGAATCATACCGCCAAGAAGTCAACTTCTAAGTTCAGCAGATATCAAACGACCTTACTTGAACAGGATCTGTTCTATAGGGTTGTACCTTTGTATTCTTGATTCCTCAAGAGAGAGTAAACCCATGTCTGGTTAATGCATAATGACCATGTAACCAGAGCGTGTGATTAACCGAGCCTTATGGTCTCGGCCATGGCACAGTAGAGGATCGTTGTCAGCTCATCTTAATGGGTTTTGGCATGGTCACATGGTTGTCTGACAGATAAATTTACATTAAAAAAAGATTGGTATCAGAGCTGCTGGTTATAGAGAACTGAGTGTTTTCAAAACCTAGACTATAACTATTTTTCATAATTAAGAGTCTCTTCTCGATTTATCCGATATCTGTGTGCGCGTACTTCCTGATTCCTTAAATTTACTCCCTCGAACATCACTATTAGTATTATGTAAATGATAATTATATGAATACTTGTTTTGCTTTTCGATACCTTACGCCTATCTTCAAGTGTATCGCTATTTATTTATACAAAAGTAATATATATAAATGTTAACTATTTTTGATCACTTATATTTACTTTCTAGAGCGTCACTATATTTATAACACCCCGTGTTTTAGGGCCATTTACGTCGTCAATAAATTCACTAATTATTTTTAGTGTTGTACGCGTTTGCTTTTAAACCGTAAACGTTAAGTTAAATCGCGTAAGCTAAAAACGACCATTCAATATAAACGGGCGTCAAACAATTAAATGTTTACATCTAGCAAGTATTAAATAATTATTTTGAGAATAATTATGGTCTTTGTTCATTTTATTTTTATTGGTTACGTAAAGTGTTTACGTTTCGCGATAAATTATGTTTAGGCGTTCTCGGAACCACCAAAATTTATCTACGCATCAACAAATACCCATTTGTATACCCGATACTCAAAGTTTTATAAAATTTTACCCCTGTTATCATTGTTGGTCAAATTTTAAGTAAAAGAAACTAACTAAAGCCTACACTTTAAAAGTATACACATTTTATTTAAACTACACAACAAGATCTTCAAGTAATGCAAGAGTTACCAACATAAAATATCAAGATATTACTTCTTTTTTTTCTCCCCTATATCACGCCAATCACAAGACCAAGAGCCCACATTTAATTAACTAAAGACTTGTACAAACCTAGTAATATAAATGCCTAGTTCCTGACTAGTTACTTTGACCACAACTCTTCCTTATTTCTCTCATGTTGTCCAACGCCACCCCCTTGTCTCCTTGATATTCTTGACTAACTAGTAGTGTCTTTGACCATTTTGAGTACTTATACTAAATAAACAAACCCTAAACTCTGATAAACACTTAGCAAAAAAAAATCAAACTCTTTTCTCTTTGGTACTCTCCTAGCCACGGCATACCACAAAAACATATAAACAATTCACACAATTTATTTTACCACATATACAAATGAGCTAAGTTCATGTTTAAGGCATTCTAAGGGGTATTGGAAGCTTTGTTGGTTGATTAAAAGGTTTTATGCAAAGGAAAAGAAAAAGGGTTTGGTGAAAGTAATCTCTAGGATAATACTTGGGTCCTTGTAGCTTCTAATCTTTACACACATCTTCAAGGTCATCTAAAACCCTAATCATTTTACTACTTATGATTTCATGTGTGTATATAATGTTTATATGGCTCATCACCATTAGGGATACTTATTAACTTGTAAAATAAATTTTTACTTGATTATGTTTTGTTACACTTTGTCACATGTTATATGGATATTATTACATGTTGTAATGGAAATAAATATTGTTCAAGTGTTGATTAAATCATATAAAGTATATATAAGTTAATGGTTTAAAAAGTTACTTATATAAGTTTATGAACATGTAAAAGTGAGGACTTGTTGATCTCGTTATCATGGACATTCTTGGACAAATATGGACTAAAGGATTTTATAATATATGAGGCATATGATATAAAGACTTATGGAGGATTTGTGGTATTTTATATAAGTTAAAAACTATATAAAACAATTTATATAAAGAAATATATATAACTAATGAAAAGGGCTGTTTTAAATTGGAGATTTAAAACATATATTTTATATTTTTATAAAATACTACATGTCATGAGGATTCCAAAAAGGTAAGAAACTCGAAAATCCGATTTATAACGAAAAAGATACGACGATTACAAGTTTACGATAATTAATACTTTTATAAAAATAATTTTATAAAAAGTTACTGTTCATCAGGAACATTTATTTTTGGAAAACATCATAAATAAATAGAACTTTTAATTACGAGAACGTGCTCGAAAGAATCGCTAAAACGGAGCTAAAACGAGTAAGATACGACGTTTCAAAGTTATCGAACATTATTTATAAAAGCTGAAAACCCGTAAATGCTTCAGCAGCTACTGAAACTGCGTTTTGAGGACCTTCGGGTCCGATTGAGCCGAAGTGTAAAACTACAAAGTTGTTCGGAACGACATTTTACATAAACCTGCCGATTTTCATAATTTTCGGATATATAGTTTGTAAACTAGACACTTTTCCTGACATGAATAGTGTTGGTTCGTTTTTAAAATAATTTTTTGCGAAACATTTTAGAATCATTTATATAATATTTATACATGTCTTAAACTTTATAAATATTATTTTACAAGGACAATTAAATTATTTATTCGATTATACGAGTACGAACACGTGGTATTTGTTTAACAAATGCGATTTAAATATGATTTCATAAACACAATTAGATGGTGATGTAGCTATATAGAATTATATACGATATTAGTTAATCAATGTGTTTAGTACTTATACGACCTATAATTATTTAGGTTGCATTCGGCATAATTGTGACGCATTTTCAGTTGTGATTTATAATATCGATTCACCCACTCGAGGTGAGTTCATAGCCCCATGTTTTATATTTTATAATGATTTACATGTTTTGGGGTGAGAACATGCTTGTTTTACAATTGAACGCAAGTGGACATTTTTATATATCGATTTCGTTTTGCCTAAGTAGCTTGAACGCAATATGCCCGGTATCATGAACTATTAATTTCTGGATTGGTAGCGCGAGTATTATAAATAGATCTATTTAGGATTGACCTCCCCGTTCGGGTGACTAGCTATCACCAGGAACGAACGTTATAATATGTCGAATTTAAGATGTTTCGGGTTGAACATCATCATGGGCAATGTAAGCAATATTTATATATTGTATTCATATATGTCTAGCTTCAGTGTCATGAACTTAAGAAAACGAAATGCCAATTTTTGTGACGAGTGTACATGTTGCATAGTCACGGGGGAAATCTTGCGGTTCTGTTTTATACAAATATAAACCTATGAATTCACCAACTTTATGTTGACCATTTTAAGCATGTTTTTATCAGGATTACAAGGTACAAGAATACATTGGTGGTCTATATTTTTGGAAACATGGCCATAAAGATTCAAGTGTATTGCAATTTGGGGATATTTATTATGAAGACAAATCTTCACATTTTTAAGGATGAACAAGTTAAATCATGACGCTTCTGTATCAATATTTTATTAAATTCAATGTATCATTTTCAAACGACTTGATTTGTGTTCGTTCTCATGTCTTGTGCAATGTTATTATGAAGTAACGCTCTCGGATACATTATTCCGCTGCGACCTATTTTGGGGGTGTTATAATATTTTTATATAAATGTTGTTTATATAAATACTAAAACTCTTCTAAGACATTGTGAGTGACATAATGGCTTTGTTTATTTCCAAGACGTTGTGATGCGATACAACGATCTCTAAAACCTTCTCAAGACATTGTTAGTGATGCAATTGTCTCTAAAACTTCTTATAACTTTAGATAATCCTCTTTTTGATGATATTAAAACTCGACACATTAGTCAACTAATTATTGAAATCTTGTGATCTACTAAATTACTCACTAAAGCACTGCTTGATTTTTGAAACATTACTTGCTTTGCTTAAACATTGTCTTCATTTACAAACCTATTAATTTCACTAAACATTATTTGTTGACATTTTTAGCATGTTATCTAAGGTATTTACGGTGTTGTCTTGGAAGGAAGTCGCACAAGATATATTTTGAAGACTCTACATATTATCACATTCAATAAAAAATTAATTTGAATGCATTGTGTTTTGTTAAAACTAATGGGACCTCTTTTTGTAAACTCTGATATTTAAAAATATTGAATGTGTAACTTTTCAAAACGTCTCATTTAGAGGTCGCTTTCTGTAACTTGTACTTTGTGCTATGAAGTAGCACCCCCGGTTAATTTCTGCTGCTATCTGATTTTGGAGTGTGTTACACTTATGCCTCGGCTGTGGGACCTTTTATGTACGTAGTAAGATGCACTAGACCTGATGTGCGTTTGCTCATAACTTAACAAGACGATTTCAACAAAATCCAAGAGAATTACACTCGACTACTGTTAAGAAACATCTGAAGTATCTTAAGAATATTAAAGATATGTTTCTTGTTTAAGATGGTGATATGACACAGGAGCTCAGAGTAACTTGCTATGCTGATGCTGTATATCAAACAGATGCTGACGACCCGAAGTCTCATACTGGATATATCTTCGTTTATAATGGAGGCATTGTTGACTGAAAAAGTGCCAAGTAGAGCCCTATAGCAACATCATCTACATAATATGAATATATGGCTGCTTCAGAAGCTTCAAAGGAAGCTGTTTGGATAAAGAAATTTATTTCTGGGCTTTGTATGGTTCCCATAAATGAAGAACAAATTTCAATGTATTATGACAATATTAGCGCCATTATCATAGCTAATGAACCTGTAATCACTGGAGGGCTAAACATTATCGAACCAAAGTTTACTATCTTCAAGAAGTGATTGAATTGGGTGACATAAGATTGGCCAAAGTTTACACAGGTGACAACGTAGCTGATCCTTTTACTAAGGCATTGCCTTTTAATAAGTATTCTTGTCATACTAAGAGTATATGACTTCTTCCAACTAGTAGTATCATCTAAATCAGTGTTTTGGTATTTGGATAATTGGGATATGTAAATAGTTTTTATTTTTCATGATGAATTAATATATGTGGTATTTGTTTCCACTCATATAATAACTGTGTCATATATTTGCATGTTTAATCTAAGAATAATTTTAATTATTCTAAATATGTTCATTATCGGTTAACAATATGGGAGTATTGTTAAATTAAGGCAAATATGAGCGTTTTGGTTATAATTCTTGAATATATAGATTTTTCCTGCCAAACTCATATGTTATTCTGAAAGGACGCATATTGGACTTTCCCAACCATCAAATATTTACTTTATGGATCCTTGTCATGAGTAATATATCAGAAATGGCTGTATTAATCGTCCTTAGACTTAAGATGCAAGTAAATCTTACATGTGTCGATATTGCTTTTTTATTATAGTCAAACGCTATCCTAAATAAAGTAGCTATAAAAGCTATTTTCGAAAGTGATGTGAAGCACATCCGCAACACTTGTAGTCAGCAGAATTTCTTCATCCGTTTGTCTTGTGCAGAATGATACTAATGGCGCATCTTGCTTAATTAATCAGATGTTTTCATGGCCGTGCTCAAAGCGTATGTCAAGATGATACTCGATTACATTTGGTAATCTTTAGGATCCATATCCATGGTTTAATAAGTATCTAAAACAAATGGATGTTTAATATCAATAATAATAAACCATTATATATATATAAAAATATACATATATATATATATATATATGTATATGTATATATATATGTATATGTATATATATATGTATATATATATATATGTATGTATATATATATATATATGTATATATATATATATATATATATATATATATATATATATGTATATATGTATATATATATATATACATATATATATATGTAAACATTATGATACAAGTATACATATATATATATATATAATAATGTATAATGAATATATATGTATACATGTATATATGTATATACATGTATACATATATACATGTATACATATATACATGTATACATATATATATGTATATATATATATATATATATATATATATATATATATATATATATATATATATATATATATATATATATATATATATATATATATATACATATATATATATATATACATATATATATATATATACATATATATATATATGTATACATATATATATGTATACAAGTAGTATACATGTATAACATATAACATGTATACATAATACATGTATACATAAATATATATATAAATATATAATATATAATATATAAAAATTATATATATTTATATAAATATATATAATATTACCATAATACATATAAGTTAAACCATATATATATGTATACATATACATACATATATATATGTATACATATATACATATATATATACATATATATATATATATATATACATATATATATATATATATATACATATAAAATATAAAATATATACATAGCTCATTAATTTATACTAACAATGGTAAGAGTCTAGCAACACCCCATTGCTCCCATAAATACATGAGTATGTGGTTTCAAAAAAATATCTCAGTATAATGGTTTATTATTATTGATATTAAACATCCATTTGTTTTAGATACTTATTAAACCATGGATATGGATCCTAAAGATTACCAAATGTAATCGAGTATCATCTTGACATACGCTTTGAGCACGCCATGCAAACATCTGATTAATTAAGCAAGAGGCGCCAATAGTATCATTCTGCACAAGACAAGTGGAGGAACAAATTCTATTTTGACTACAAGTGTCGTGGATGTGCTTCACATCACTTTCGAAAATAGCCTTTATAACTACCTTATTCAGGATAGCGTTTGACTGTAATCAAAAAGCAATATCCACACATGCAAGATTTACTTGCATCTCAAGTCTAAGGACGATTAATACAACCATTTTCGATATATTACTCATGACAAGGATCCATAAAGTAAATATTCGAAGGTTGGGAAAGTCCAATATGCATCCCTTATGAATAACATATGAGTTTGGCGG
>BQNB010037004.1:7323-29572 GCA_026074375.1 Tanacetum coccineum | reverse complement strand
TTTCTTTTCTTTGCATTGTGACCAACAGTTAACACACGAGCTGTTGAAGTAGAGGGCACATCAATTTTCTTGATCCCTTGCTCAACGGTTTGCAACAAGTTATGGAGTTTTATTCTTGAGGTCTCTTTCTTGTACATTTGATACGAGAGCACAAACTGATTGTAATCTGCTAGCAAACCGGATAGGATTATGTTGATAGAAAGCTCAGTCAAACACCATGTTCATAGATTCTAATTTATCAAAGTACCCTTTCATCTATAAGATTAAAGCACAAATAGAGGCTCTAGGTTTCGGTTTGCAAGCCATGAGGGATTTAACAACATCAAGGTGTTCCTTGCTTGCCTTTGCCTGAAACATTTCTTTGAGCTGTTGGTTCATTTCATAAGCCTAAGTGTTCTTAAAAGTCTTTTGTAGTTCAGGGCTCATGGAAGATGCCATGATGCATGACATTTTGTTTTCATCATCATAGTGCTTTTGGTGAGCTTCAATCTCTTCTTGGGTTGAATCATCATCGATTGTGGGAATTTGCTCATCGAGAACATACTCTTTGTTCTCGTACCTTAGGGTGAACCTAAGGTTTTACATCCAGTCCATATAGTTAGGACCAGTGAGTCTTTCCTTCCCAAGAACTGAGAGTCATGAGAAGTTTGAGTTATGTGCGGGATTAGGAGCGGGATGACTGAAACGATTTTCAATAGACATCTATAAGATAAAACAGTTTTAGTTAGCATGAATATACCTTAATTAATTACCTAATTTTAAATTAAGGTTAGGATCCATATTTTAGATTCGTTTATGAAGAGGGTTGTCATAATCACATCACGAATTTATTTTAGGAAGACAATGTCTTTGTCAATTTCATTCTCTATGAAATTCTTAGTTCTTTTGAGATTCATTAATTTTGATCAATGGCATGTTAATCTCGGATATGCTCATATACTATTCATGATTGGGATGCCGAGGATCATGTATAAGATGGCTAATTTAACCATGCAAAAACCTGCATGGTTCTCGAATCGAGTCTGCTCGGGAATCGCGAGTCCCACATCACCTCTCATTTATGTTCTCTTATTAATATGCCGATAAACCACACGCTATCTATTAATAGCCCATATGAGAGATGTGCGATTTTCATGGATTAACATACTATTCACATTTGCTATATCTAAAACGGGAATTTTGTTTTAGTACTTTTAAATTAATACTTTTAATCTTGACATCATCCTATCCACAAACCACCAGTATTGCCACCTACAAACTCTGGATCCTCTCTCCCACCCACCCTAACCCACTTTTGTATTAGTTCCATTAGATCCTTGTCTTAAATTTTCTTTTGTCCCCCCCCAACCATCCCATCCCCCCCCATCCCCCCCCCAACCATCCCCCATCCCCTCCCCCCCCCCCCCCCTCCCACCCCCCTCCCTCCCCCCAGCCCCCGCCCCACCATCCTATTAAAAATTCTTGGTAGCTCCATTTAATGCACTAAGAAGCGGAGAAGCGGGTCAGCGCGAAGCATATTAAAAACCCAACTTCTTTAGGGAAGCAAAACGACCTGCGTTATACCTCTCTTATAGTTTGTTCACTATGGGTGAGTCTATTTATCAATTGACTAACGATGTATTTAGATTTAATGATACATATACAATATAGAAATTTTTTTCTAGATTTGCTTGAGGGCAAACAAAGTTTAAGTGTGGGGGGATTTGATAACGCTCAAATCGAGTATGTTTTAGGAGCATTATTCATGCTTTTATATTAGTTATTTGGTCAGTTACCTATGGTTTTATTTGTCGATTATGTTCAAAATCTTGCTTTTCGTGAATTGCATCAAATACAGGAAGAAGATAGAAAAGAAGAGACAGAAGATATATGGAGATTATCGCAAAGTACGAAGATTCCTATGTCAGCGATCAATGTGCGGAAGCCATCTCAAAGAAGGAAAGAAGTATAATTTCTCAAAGCATTCAAGAAACCCATGAGGATTCAAGTTGTAATGAAGATTTTATGAAGTACGAAGGCCCACGGCCAAGCATAACTCAAGCAAGAGCATTAAACGAGAAATCCAGCAAAAATATTCCACCAGCGACATCCCAGCCGTCCTGCTGGAGAGTCTGCTACACGGCAGAAGGAGTGCCGCCCGACAGGAGGCTTTGCCGTCCGGCTCTTAGAGCCCACATTTTTCATTTCACTCTAGAAGAAACCTAGAAAGCCAAGAAGGATCTATACCTCCTAAACGACTTTGGACACCCCCTTTTAGGACCCTGGAAATGACATAAAATAGTAGTATAAGACCACTTTTGCCTCTTTTTAACACCACATCCACTATTTCTACTAACCCAAACCTAAATCCTCATTGCACCACTCCTCTTCAAAGTCATTCAAGTCCAGGAAAGTCGGAAAAAAGCTCTTGGTAAAGCCAAGAAAGAGGAAGGTTCCCTCTATGTCACAAGTTTGTCATTTCCTGTTTACATTCCTTTAGGGCTTTTGCAATACATTTTGTAAGAATAAGATCTAAGAACTCTCATTATGTTTATACAAATGATTATTTTTTGGAATTATGTCTTTATTTAATTATGGTGGCTACGTCCATTTAATGTGATTGGTTAGCATGATGTTTGTGGTATGGAAGATTCGATTTGATAAGTGTGGCATGTTAATTCAAATTTAAAGCTAAGTCTTAGATCATTTGTTACTTATGTTCTAAAGTGGCAATAATTTTATCATACCGAATTATTTGTATTTTGAGTATATCATAGCGTAAGGGGTATTGTTAATCAATCAATTGTCGCCTTTTTGTCTACGATCGGCTACCTTTTGTATTGACCATTTTTTAAGCAGTTTGGTATAACTAGGAACATGATAATCGATGTCTATGGTTTATGAAACGAACCGCGAATCGAACTCATAGAGATTGTCTTAGTCTTGAATTGATTGATTATGCCTAATGCTTGTTTTTGTCACTAGGAGTCTTGACGAAGATAAAAAGTTTTAAAAACAATAGATTGGATAACCTCCAATTCTTTTAATCAACTTGTTAGTAGTTGCCACCTTCATATCAAATCGGATTCCTAAACTGAGTCCAACCAAGTACATCTATTTATTATTGAATTACTTTTTTCATTATTTGTTTGCAACTAGGACTTTTATCATCGAAATCTTTATCAAGTCGAAACACCCAAATCCCCGCAAACGATCCCGGCTTACCATTTAATATCTTGCTACTATGGACGAATTCACTTACTCGTATGTGTTGCTTAAGAATTTGGTTTTAACGATGTTATAATTTAAAATGACACCGTATCGCACGCATTCAAGTTTTTGGCGCCGCTCGGTGAATTTGATCGGTTTTACGATTTGATCTCGTGTTTCCCATTTTTCCCTGGAGTTGCACCGTTTAAAAAAAATCACAGAACCCTTGGAGCCGCCCGTCGCTATCCTTTGCCGCCCAGCACAACCCTTCAACGAGTCCTTTACCGCCTGATTGAGCCCCTCTGAAAACAAAAAAAACTTTGACTCCGTTGTTCCAACACTATGACCACACGGTCCACAAGTTGCTTATGACAGAATCCACTTTTTATTCCAATCTTTATATATCCTTTGGGTTTGACTCTTAATTGACGGTTTTCCCTTGAATGCCAACATGTTCTGCTAGACAAAACCCAATTACCCCGTATCCCGAACCAGAATGATTTATCCACCAAACCTTAAGAAAGAAAAAAAAGCGAAACCAGTTCAAACCCATTGAAGACCGAGTTCCAAAAACCAAATATCCACCTTTCGAGAATCTTTTTGAAGCCGAAGTAGTCTATAACCCATTTCTTGACCTACCATTCCTATTGGTCAACGACCAACCCATGTGGGGTAACAATCGGGCTGTAGCACCCACTTCTAGGGCCGCTATTGTAGCGGTTGACCTTGGAGATAACTTCACCGTCAAAGGACACCATATTTCCATGATTAAAGATCGATAATTCGACGGACGCTCACGGGCCAATCCGCACAAGCACATCGCCAAATTTGTCGAAGTATGTGGAATGTTCCGTTATGGCGACACCAACGCGGATGCCATCAAACTAAAACTTTTTCCATCATCCCTAGCGGGAGAAGCCAAGATTTAGTTCAACGAACTAAGCCTTGGTTATGTGTTAAAACCACTTGAGAAATGGTGACAAGCTTTTATATGCCGACTTATTCCACCGCTATGTAGTGATCCGACTCGTGGGAGAAATTTAAGGTTTCACCTAACAACATCAAGAATCACTAGTCGACGCTTGGCTACGCATGAAGGATCTACTTTGTAGTTGTCATGGACATGGTTTAGGACGAGGAACCATAATCCAAATCTTTTACCATGGATTAGACAAACCAACCCAAGCGATCCTAGATGCCGAAGGAATATTCCTTTACAAAACCCCAAATGAAGCATATTAGTTGCTCGAGGATCGAGTTCTTCTCAAACTCGATTGGTCAAAAGAGAACAAAACCAAACCCTTTCGTAAAACCGTTGCCTTCGTCGAAAACGGAAGAAAATTCACCATTATTGGAAAAATAAACGTTTAACGACAAGGATTTGATTCACAATTCGAGAGATTCAGAGGGAGACATGGAAGAAATGAGGATTGCGATGCAAAACAAATATGGAGGGACCCATCCATCATCGGATTGCAATGATAGACCTATAGGAGGACCCAAGGAGGAAGAAGCAAACTATGCATCCGAAGGATATCAAGGAAATTATTATGGTCGAAATTCTAGCAATTGGCACGATCATCTTGAAAACCGAAACTCAAACCCTGGTGAGGAAAACCCGCCAATTCCACGTTTACCCGAAAAAAACCAAACGAATCAGAATTTAAGAGAACCATAAGAGAATTCATTATAGCACTGATGTGTCGTTATGTGGTGTATATTTTATTGATTCAAGTTTTAAATTTATATGTTGCCGACTCAACCAAAAACAACACTTTAACGGGCAGTGTACCCGATCTGTAGTAGTTTCATGGTATGTAGGGGTGTCGGATCATAAGAGCTGAGGCTAAATCTCTCTATTTAATTAATATCTTTTAGTTATTCATCTATGTTAATTCTATTCTAATCCTATGTTAAACCTATGTCAGTCTAAATCCTAGTTCTAATGGGAAATGGGGGTTTTCAGCCTGAGAGGGATAGCACGGTTTGGTCGGTGACTACAATCAATACAGACACTGTTACCCATGCAAGCTAATAGACAAAAGATAAAAGAGCGGCCGAACCTTATATAAGAAAATCCAGTTTTACCATATATTTAAATCCGATATTAGATATGGTTGGTTCGGTTAATTAAGTGCAAATGATTTTTCTTCTCTCGGATTAAAGGTGTATATCCTTTTTTGACTTAAGCGTTTACATCATTCATTAGACCTAGACACATTTAATTTCTTGTCATAATTAAAGCATCTTATTTGTTGATATAATCTATCTTAGGGATTAATATAGTAAGGGGTGATCTTGTTTAAAACCTAGCTCATAGAGGCCTTTATCCCATTACCGCTTTATGGCCAACTCTGTTCTTTTAGTACTTGTCCATTGTTACAACTATCCAATGGTAGCTGAACGTTATTTGTTGAATTATATGGTCACCTGCTAGTCAAACATTTGATCAATAAACCGATCGGTAATATCCAATTAACTTAGTTAAAGCCTGAAGCGTTTCCCCCCCCCCATAGACAACAGACTTAGAAGGGATCAATATTATTACCTATTATTTCTAGATGTATAAATTACTATTGGGAGAGCTAATCCTGGACTCTAGATCCAACTTGATTACCACTTTGCTTTTGATCCAAGATTGAAGATAGGTCGCATACGAAAGCGTGTATACTAAGTATAATATTGTTAAACATAACAAACACTCAACGATAAAATCAAGATAATATAATAAACAAATACCAAAATTCAGATCTTATTATAATGGCCTAATACCCTGAATTGGTTTAGCCTTCATTAGCCTTCAAACGTGATATATAACTAAATACAAGAGTAATAATTTAGCCTAGGTAAACTAACGAGGTTAAGAAAGGAGTCCAAAAACTGCATCGATTACTAAAGTTTATGGAATTCTCTCGATGTTCCTATGGAATTGAATACGTTGCTCGACCTCTATGCTCTTTTTCTCTTTGAATCGACTTTTGTGGTTAGGTATAGGAGAATATGCGGCAGCACCCTCTTAATACTCGTTTTTTAAGTTTTTATTTATGAGGATTCTGGAAGTCGGTAGGATACGGCGTAATCCAGATGGGATACGGCGTATTGGGGGATTTCTTGGAGTTAGGGACCAGGTTTGATATTTTAGAATTTGATTCATATCTTGAATCGGCGTATTGAGTCCTTCTGGATATGGAGTATTGATCTTCATTCACTTTTGATGGTCTTTGGTAAGTGCTAGGCACTAGATAGCCGTAATCTTCCTTGCTGCATTAAGGGTTTTAGGGTTGGCAAAAAAAAAACCCGACACCAGGCCGGGGAAACCAAAACCCGAATAATTAGGCGGGTGCAGGGGGGCACAGCTTATTGGGTTACGGGGCGGGTTTCTGGCTTAAATGGGGATTTTTAATCGGGTTTAGGGCGAAAGTGAGGAATAACATCCCCTCCCCGCCCCGCCCGATTAATATATACACATATAAAAATATATGTATATTTATATAGTATTTTGTTACTATTTACGTAATAAAAAAATACTTCTCTAATATTGTTAATTTTTTTATCTTTGTAGTATTGCAAAATTGTTATTATAAAAACTTGTTTAATGTCATATTTTTAAGTTATAACTTTTTTATAGTGTAATTTATCATTATACATGCATGATATTATCATGAAAACTTAATAGACTTGTTTGTAATTGATTATTACATAAGTTTTTAATTCTTTCAAGGTAATTGGCTATCAGTCTTAAAAATGATATTCAAATGTGATAATGGTGTGGCTTGTTGGTCGAGAATTGCACAAAGAGGACACCGTTAAGACCCGATACGTATGGGGCGGGTTTGGGGGAGCATCACGCCCTAAACGGGTGTGCACCGATAAATCCCCGGACGAGGAGCGGGGCCGGTTTGTTTGGGGAGAACTTTAGTAAGCGGGTTTGGGGATGGGGATGGTCGCCCCGCCCCAAACCCGCCCCGTTGCCATCCCTATGACGTATTGGTCTTCAGAACAGTAATCTTCAAAATATCTTCATTTAAGCTCCAGAATGTGCGCCTTTTGCTAAGTTTTAACCAATTACTCCTATAATTACTGCATATTCTCAAATATAAACGATTAAGTAACAATTCTTTGTAAATAACTATACAAAATGGGTTAATAACATGGATAAATGATGTGCTATTAAAATAGATGTTATTGTTATCTTATGTCATCTAAATATCCATCCCAAATGAATCTACTTGTCCTCAAGTAGCCTTTAGAAGTTTATAAAAATGTCTATCCACATAAGGATAATTTTCTGGGGTTAACAATTATTCGATCTATTAATAGTTCACAACCTATCCATCACGATATTAGAAGAGAAAATACTCAAAAATCACTGAACTAATATATGGGATACAGGTAACTAATCTCTCGGTCTATTACTTGGTCGTGACGGAGTATTCTATCATAGTATCTCTGGGCTAGTATACTACATCTACACTACTTAAGCCGGAGTAAAAAGTTTATAAATGGTTAATATAGTTTTTGTATGGAAAAAAGGGTGTACGGTTTTGATCATTCTACAATCTTTCACCAAAGTACCTCTCAACAGGCACTGAAGCAACCATACACACCCGAAACGTAGGATTAGAATGTCTTGTGTTCGATCACATACTATTCGAATTTAACCAAACGGTTTGGATAAAGAATGATTAGGGTAGGAACCCTTCTAACTTTCACCAAAAGTCGTAAACAGACAAGTACTAGGCATGATACACACCGAAACGCTATGTGGATAGACATGCATGTTCGTATTGAAATCCTACGTTGCATAAAAACCAACGGCTAGTCATTTGGTGAGAGGGAAGTAAATTGTTGTTAAATAAAAATCTAGAAACAAATAGATTAAGACTTAAGTTATAAGTTGCTAGACACTTATTTCCTGACCGTTACACGATAAAGACACGACTATTTACACGTCTGGGATTTAGATAAAAAAATACAACTCTAGGTTGGCGTTCCTATATATGATCAACTTCCATCTTGCCAAAAACTTTACATATCTTTAAGGCAAGTAAACGTTATTTCTACTTTGTACATACTCTACATCGTTGATTTTTAGATGTATCAACGAATAATCGATTCTTCGTATAATTCCTTCGGTAATGCTTTTTGCGAAATGATTATCTTCAAACTTTCTTTCTCTTTTTTTTCATTCTTTCCATTTTTTTGCTAAAAATACTTCAAATCTCGGTGTAGTTTTACCATCTTCACCATCATAATAATTTTGGATAATTCCTTCGGTAATTTCTTTGTTCTTCGGTTTCACCAATAATTATGACGGTAGTAAAATCACGTGATCTTTGACTACTATATACTTACCATTTGCAATGTGCAAATTTCCAACGCCACACCAAAGATAGAAAATGACCACAAGACTGGGAAATACAAACTTTACTCTTTAAGAACTAGCAACTGTAAATTAATACTTTTAATCTAACAGTGGTAGGGTTCAGTGTAGGTGTAACGAAACAAATAATTAGTGTAAATTCCTAAAGGATTGGTTGTACGGGTTGTTCTAGTGGATCATCACTCTAAAGATGAGGGTGGAAGGGTTTAACTGGAGGTTAGCTAACCAGTGTAGTTAGTTAATAGGCAACATGTAAAGGTGATTTGGTTGTAATCCTAAGATTTACCAATTTAAACAAGTTACTCCAATTAAATTCATAATACTCATTATTGTGGTCTCGAATAGATATACCAAGCCAAGTTCTAAAGTCTACAACATCACCGGCACACTCATATTTTATGGAATTTAGGTAAACATTTAGAAACGGAAAGGTTAAATCCTTACAATGTCTAACAAGGTTTATTATGTACGGGTTATGTAATATGTAATTTCACAAAAGTATGCTTGAATTTTTTTTTAATTTGAGCATAATTTAAGCTTTTTATTGTGAAAAATAGGACAAATGATCATTCTAATTCCATCCGCCTACTTGAACTATAAAACGTCCTCGTTGTATATAAAAAACATTAAATACGGGAATTTAAAAAGAATTAGAATGAGAAACTCCCCTGATTTTTGCTCGGTAGATTCTCCAATGTGCGTTTATGAGCAAGATTTTGTGTTGAACGACCGTCTTGAGGTTTCAAGACTCCAACACTTCAATATTTCTAGATTCGTAAATTCTCCACCAATATTCGTTGATATTTCCTTCACGAGGTCCTGCGTAAAATATAGGGAAAACAGGTGCATTCCTATCTTGGTACCTACGGTTAATTTAAACTAAAACTCAAACAAACTAAATACGGGGTATAGTCTGTGGATACGGCGTATCAAGTTAGTGAATACGACGTATTCGCAGAACTAACAATAATGTTTTTAAAGTGCATAAAAATTAAAGACTGATAACGTCCAAACATTCAATACGCCATATGGGGTGGAACGGATACGCCGCATTAAAGTCTGCGAAGACAGACTCGATAACAAAATTAAATTTCTAGGTTGTCTCCCGGGAAGCACTTTTGTTTACAGCGAAGTCTTTAAATTAGACTTTTCTTCAGCTTCCTTTTTATTCCAACTCATGCACGCTGATGTGCCTGCGTGTGGGCCATTCTTCTGTCTTTGCATTACGAATGTAATCGGGTCCTAGATTTAAAACTCCTTTGTAGAACCCCTTAAGCTTTTGGTATGCATGCGAGACTCTGTGCATCACATCCTTCTCATTCACCTTTAGTAATGGTGGGATCTTATTGCATTGCCTAATTAGAGGTGGTGTTTAAAACCTCGGATGTGATCGCCACCATTTGGTAAGTTACTTCATCCATCACTTTGTTACGGGTTAATCATTCATTTGAACGGTTTTGCTTTATTATCAGCTTCTTTTAAGAATGGTTCGCCAAAAATAACATCGCTCATTCCTTCATCACGATAAGCATCCATATTTTCTAAAACTGCAAAATATGTCATCATAGAAAAAGTTCCAACAAAGATAGGCACATTCATTAAGGCTCCTACAACATTATTCCTTTTATACACCATCTTATTTTTCATTATTGAATTGTGAAATTTTCTTGACATCATGTTGACATACAATAACGGGAAAATACGTGTGGCGTGAGTAAATTCAAAAATCCTTTTCAGGACATGAAAACCTTAAGTTGTGAGCGCAATCTATATGGATTTTCTTGTCGTCATCACAATAACTAGGGTAATCATCAATTCCTGTATCTAGATCTTCATTCCTAATTCTAAATTCCTCAATTACCTCACCTTCCTCGATGGTGGGCATCAAATCATCTCTTTGATTTCTCAAGCTCAAATGGTTCATTTAGATTATTTAATTCAATGTAATCTTCCAAGAAGAGGGTCTAATGATTAATTTCACACCAAAGTCTCTTCCATAAAGCCTAGCTTCTAAAAATTAAGATCCATGTCTTTCTCTCAAACTTAGCATGTAGACCCTCTTAATTATACTGCTAGCAGATTTTACGCTTATAAAAACAATCTTTTCTTCCCCTACCCTTAAAGTAATCTTTCTTTTATAAACATCAATTTTAGCACGGGCGGTAGACAAAAATGGTCTCCCGAGGATCAAGGGCACTTTGATATCCTCGGGCATATCTAGAATTATAAAGTATATGGGGAAAGTAAATTTACCAATTCTTACTAGCACGTTTTTAGCAATTCCTTTAGGGTATTTTACCGTTCTATCTGCTAATTTCACTGTCAACCTAGTGTGAGCTAATTCGCCTAATCCTAAGTTAAGGTAGGTTGAGAGAGGCATAACACTAACGCTAGCTTCTAAGTCAACAAGGGCGTTGTCAAAACAAAAATCATTAATAAAGGAAGGTAAAGTGAAACTTCTTGGGTCTTTCTCTTTTCGGGGTATGGCGTTGTTGATATATGAAGCTTCACAAGCTTCCGTGAATTTTGGTCCATAGTTCCCCTCTTCTTCACAGTAATGATTATCCAAATGACTTGGAAAAGGAACCGTCGTTTGTCTTGCCTTGTATAATGGTGTACTATTATGCCCAGTGGATACGGCGTATTGGTTAGATCCAATACGGCGTATCGAGTTTGAATAAGCTTTAATGGAGGTTGAAATAGACTTGACTTGGTCTCTCAGGTTTGTTTCAGTTGAGCTTGGTATGCTTCAAAATCCTCTCTCCTGTAGTACCTTGCTCATTTTTCCGATTTGAATTTCTAAAGTTTTAATTGATGCTCCTTGGTTCCGTATCGCAGCATCTGTCGAAGCTTGAATTTCTTTGATCAAGTTAGAGTTTTATTCGTGTCTCTTTGCTGATTCACTCGTGAATTTGCTCAAGGTATCTTCCAAAGATTGCCTTTGTTCCTGGAATGAAGGATTGGCGTTGTTCCTTTGATAGTACCCTGGAGCGGTTGCTCTATATCCCCCTCCTTGAAAAGGTCCACCAAATTGCGTATAGTAAGCTTCTTCTAGGGTCTTCCCTTTTCTTTCTGTTACTGGTTTAAAAGTGTCCCTCATCATGGCCTCGATTTATGGTCCCTTACTCAATTCTTTTATGATCATGTCGACGACTATACCCTAATGGACCTTGACTTTGCTGCAGACAGGAACCTTAGGGAATTAAGTGGTGAAGAAGCATGGAAAGCCATAGAAAATTTCGCCCAAGGCCAAAAAGAATGGGACAACCCACCAAACATTATTTCTGAACAAGAAGTAGCAAATTTGAAGGCTCAAGCAAAAAAGATTGTTTGAAAATAAGGATGTTTGGGTTGAGATGCATAGAGGTATAGCATGGGATAAGGTGGAAAATTCAGACCCACAAAGTACCCCACAAGTCCTCCCATCATTTGAGGAATACACATTGCCCGTGACTTACCAAAAAGAAGTAGAAGAGAATTTAGGGACCCCAATAGAGGTAGAACATTTAAACGAAACAAAACTTAAGGAAGTAGGCTTGATCTTTAATCACAACACTCCTCTTAGTTCTAGGGAAATTCCTATTTTTGATTAACTGGAGCCTCAACCACAACCCTTACCTAATTATCCATCCTTAGATGCAAGTCTAGGAAACGAAAGAGGCCCCAAACCACCCATCAAACCACCTAGTCCGGATAGTTTTAGAATGAAGGAAGTAGACCATTTGACCATTAATACACCACCTTTACCTCATGTGGCATCTTTCCACCATAAGGATATGTATTGCTATTATCACCCATGCATTAGCGACCCCAAGAAACATTATGGATTTAAACCAGGTTTATTAGGAAAAAGTATATCCCTAGGTGTTGATATTTTGAATTGGGAGATGATAGAAGATGATTGGCAATTAGAACCCAAAGAAGTTTCTTTTCTTGGAAGGAGACTTAATTTACCTGTTAGGCCAAAAGAGTTAGAGAATGTTAGGATTAAAGAAACACACCGTTTGGAGCATATAATTCAATAACCAATTTTTCAACATGTGACCCCTTCTCACAATAATGGTGTGTACTGTTACTATCACCCGCACTTGAACTCAAGTGTAGGGGAACCCTCCCCTTTATCTGTTAAATAAGGATAGAGTCAGGCTCATAACTTGAACAAAAACAAGCGCTTCTTGGGAGGCAACCTAATTTACTTTCCCGTAAGTAGGAGTGTCATATGTGTTTTAATTCTTTACCGTTTGTTTTATTATGTTTGAACTATCTTGTAATCATGCTTTGTTTATCTTTAACCTTGTCTTAATTTCAATCAAAGGTATTTTGCAAACAATAAGTGTAGGGGAATTTATCTGGATTTTGAGCCAAATTCAAACATGTTAAATGAATTGTTTAGATTAATTCCCGTTAGTTTCAAGTCATATGATTGAATTGTTAAATCTCAAGTTTTTGGCAGCAATTTGTATAGGAATTAACTTATGGAATCAAGTGCAGGAAATTTTTCATCAAAAACAAAATTTTTGTTTTCACAGACTGTGGAGATGGTGATGTGTTGTAGTGTAGGGTTGTTTTTTATATGATTCAAGTTTTAAATTTATATTTTGCCGACTCAACCAAAAACAACACTTTAACGGGCAGTGTACCCGATCGGTAGTAGTTTCGTGGTAAGTTGGGTGTCGATCACTGAGAGTGAGGTTAAATCTATCAATTTAATTAATATCTTGGTTATCTAATCTATGTTAATTCTATTCTAATCCTATGTTAAACCTATGTCAGTCTAAATCCTAATTCTAATGGGAAAAATAGGGTTTTCAGCCTGAGAGACTGGCACGGTTTGTTTGGTGACTACAATCAATTCAAGACACTATTACCCACGCAAGCTAATAAATAAAAGATAAAAGAACGGTCGAACCTTATATAAGAAAACTGTATTAACCATTATTAATCTGATTTAGAACATTGGTTTATTTATTAAGTGCAATGATTTCTTCTCTCGAAGTGGCGTATCATTCTTAAGACTTAGGCGTTACATCTTCCTAAGACCTAGACACATTAATTCTGTCACAATTAAAGCATCCACATAAAGCATCATTATTTGCTGATTATAATATATCTTAGGGATTAAAGCAATGGTGATCTGGTTAAACCCTAGCTCATAGAGACTTTACCCACTTACCGCTTAATGGCAATCTATACACTAGTAGTCCACTTGTGCTAGTAGTACCACTTCCACTATCCATATGGAATCAGAACCTTTATTTATTGAATTATCTAGGTCACCTGCTAAGTTCAACCATCAATAAACCATATGGCAATATTCCCCCCCCAAAAAAATATTTTTTAAAAAAAAGAGGTAAGGTCCCGAAAGCGTATCCAAGACACAGACTTAGAAGGATAATATTTTATGTAACTATTAGTGTCTAGGTGTGATAAATTATCTATATGAGATGATATTCCCAACTATCCCGGACATCTATATCCGCTTGTCACTTAGCTAGAATCCAGTTAGAATGATAGGATCGGTCAACTAGAATCACAAAAGCGACCAGATATAAACAAGTATAAATTGATAAACATTAACAAGCATACAACGATAAATCAAGAAATCGATATAAATAAATACCAAACATTCAGATCTTCATAATAATGGCTAATACCCGAAGGTATTAGCCTTCAAACGTCATAATAAATACAAGAGTAATAATCTAGCCAAGGTAAACTAATCGAGTTAACGAATGATACCAAAAACTGAACGATTACTAAAGTATATGGAATTACACGATGTCTCCTATGGAATTGAGTATGTTGCTCGACCTCTTTTGCTCTTTTTCTCCTCTGAAAATCAACTTTTGTGGTTTAGGTATCGAGAATATGATTTAGCACACTAAAACTCGTTTTTGAGTTTTCTATTTATAATGTCTGGAAGTCGGTTCAATACGGCGTATCCAATGGGTTTGGATACGGCGTATTGGAGAATTCTTGGTAGTAGGGACCACTGATTGATATCCTTCCAGAATATTATATTGATTCCCCATACTTGAATACTGCGTATTGAGTCCTTTGGGATACAGACATATTTATCTTTAATCTTCTTTGTTCTGTGGCGAGTGCAGACACGAATACCCGTATCATCTTGATGATACGCGTATTTGTCTTCATAATAGTAAATCTCCAAATAACCTCATTTAAGCTCTAAAATTCCGCCTTTTGCTATGTTTTACCACTACTCCCATAAACTACAGCAATTCTCAAATTAAACGATTAAGTACCAATTCTTATGGGGATAAATGATGCTATAAAATAGACGTTATTTGATGTCATCAAATATCCCCCCACTTGAATCCTACTTGTCCTCAAGTAGCCTTTAGAAGTTTACAAAAATGTATCCCTAAGGATATTTTCCGTTAAAGCATTTATTCGATCTATTACAAGTACACAACCAAATACCTCACAAAATAGGGTGATGAAAACACTCGAATCAGTCAACTAATCTATGTGGTAACATGTAACTAATTTGCTTAATTGCTTGGTCTTGACGAGTATTCTATCATATGCTTGGCAAGGATACACATCTCCACCACTAAAGCCAAGGAGTAACAAGTTTATAAAGGTAAATATTGGTTTTTGTATAGAAAGGCGTATGGTTGATTACTCTAACTAATCTTTCATTGATACCAATGTTCCAGGAGGGCGACAAAGACTACACATACACACCCGAATCCATAGGATAGACATATGTGACTGCTCATTCCCACCTCAAAAAAGCTAAAGATTAGGACTAGTAGAGTAATTTAGGGTAGGAACCTTCTAACTTTCACCAAAAGTCGTAAACCAACGAGGCAGCTAAGACATGCATACACACCCGAATCTACGGGATAGACATACACGCTCGATCACATCCACGTTCGAGTAAAACCAGCGGCTAATCATCAGGTGAGAGGGAAGTAAATTGTTGTTAAATAAAAATCAAGAAACAAATAGATTAAGACTAAGATACAAGTTGCTAGACACTTATTTTCCCGACCGTTATTATGACAAAGACACTACTATTTACAACGTCTTGATCATAGATCAAAAACAACAACCTAAGTTGGCGTTCTCATAACGGTCAACTTCCCAATCATCCCAAAACTTTACATACTCTACAAGGTAAGTGGCGATATCTTCCACTTTGTACAATACTCTACATCGTTGATTTTTGTCGACGTATCAACGAATAATCGATCCTTCGTATAATTCCTTCGGTAATGCTCTTTTGCGAAACGATTATCATCAAACTTTCTTTCTTTTTTTTGCAATTTTTCACATTTTTTTGATTTTTTTTCATAACTATACTTTAAATCTCAGTGTAGTTTCACCGTCTTCACGATCATAATAATTCTGGATAATTCCTTCGGTAATTTCTTCGTTCTTCGGATTCATCATAAATTGTGACGGTAGTAAAATCACATGAACTTTGACTACTAATATACATTCCCATTTGCAATGTGCAAATTTCTAACCGTACCAAAGATAGAAAATAACACAAGACTCAGGAAATACAAACTTTACACTTTAAGCAACTAGCAACTATAAATTAAACTTAATCTAACAGGGTAGGTTAAGGTGTAAGGGTGTAACAAAACAAATAGTTGGTGTAAATTCCTAAAGGATTGGCTCTACGGGTTGTTCTAGTGGATCTTCACTCTAAAGATAAGAGTGGAAGGGTTTAACGGGAGGTTAATTAACCGGTGTAGTTAGTTAATAAACAACATGTAAAGGTGATTTGGTTGTAATCCTAAAATTTACCAATTTAAACAAGTTACTCCAATAAATCCGTAATACTCATTATTGTGGTCTCGAATAGATATACCAAGCCAAGTTCTAAAGTCTACAACATCACCGGCACACTCATATTTTGTGGAATTTAGGTAAACATTTAGAAACGGAAAGGTTAAATCCTCATAATATCTATCAAGGGTTATTGTGTGCGGGTTATGTAACATGTAATTTCACAAAACTATGCTTGAATTTTTTTTAAATTTAAGCATACTTTAAGCCTTTTATTGTGAAAAATAAGACAAGTAAACATTCTAATTCCATCCCCCCACTTGAATTATACAACGTCCTCGTTGTATATATAAAACATTAAATACAAGAATTTAAAAATTATTAGAATGAGAAACTCCCCTGATATTTGCTCGGTAGATTCTCAAATTTGCGTTTATGAGCAAGATCGTATGTTGAACAACCGTCTTGAAGTTTCAAGACTCCATGGGGTTTGGATACGCCGTATCCATGGGGTTTGGATACACCGTGTGGACAGTCTGGGAAGACAGACTTGATAAAAATTGAAAATACATTCCGGGTTGTCTCCCGAGAAGCACTTTTGTTTACAGTGAAGTCTTTAAGTTAGACTTTTCTTCAGCTTCTCTTTTACTCCAACTCATGCACGCTAATGTGCCCGCGTGTGAGTCATTCTTCCATTGACGGAACTCGGATAAAGTTGGGTCCTAGATTCAAAACTCCTTTGTAGAACCCCTTAAGCTTTTGGTATGCATGTGAGATTTTGTTTATCTTATCTTTGTCACTTACCTTCAGTAACGGTGGGATCTTGTTATATTGTTCATTAGTGTGGTGTTTAAACCTTGGATGTGATCGCACCATTTGGTAAGTTACTTCATCATCACCATTGTAAAGGGTAATAATCCCTTCGAACCGTTTTGTTTTAATTCCAACTCCTCTTAAGAATGGTTCGCCAAAAATAATATCGCCCATTTCATTATCACGATAAGTATCCATATCCTCCAAAACTGCAAAGTCAGTCATAACATAAAAAGTTCCAACAAAGATAGGCACATTCATTAAGGCTCCTACAACATTATTCCCTTTGTACGCCATCTTATTTTTCATTATTGAATTATGAAATTTTCTTGACATATTGTTAACATACAATAATGGGAAAAAGTTAACGTGAGTAAATTCAAATCCTATCATGCATGAGAAATTTAAGTTGTGAGCACAATCTATATGGATCTTCTTATCATCATTACAATAACTAGTGTAATCATTAATTCCAGTATCAAGATCTTCATTCCTAGTTCTAAATTCCTCAATTACCTCACCTTCCTCAATGGTGGTCATTAAATTATCTCTTTGATTTCTTCTAAGCTTAAATGGTTCATTTAGATCATTTAATTCAACGAAATCTTCTGAGAAAGGGTCTAATGATCTATTTAACACCAAAGTCTCTCCCATAAGCCTAGCTTCTAAATCAAGTTCCATCCTTTCTCTCAAACTTAGCATATAGACCCTCTTAATTATACTACTAGCAGGCTTAACACTTTTGAAAATGATCTTTTCTTCCCTAACCCTTAAAGTAATCTTTCTTTTGTAAACATCAATCTTAGCATGGGCGGTAGACAAAAATGGTCTTCCAAGGATCAAGGGTACTTTGATATCCTCAGGCATATCAAGAATTATAAAGTCTATTAGGAAAGTAAATTTACCAATTCCTACTAGTACGTTTTCAGCTATTCCTTTTATATATTTCACAGTCCTATCTGCCAATTTCACTGTCAACCTAGTGTGAGCTAATTTGCCTAATCCTAAGTTATGGTAGGTCGGGAGAGGAATAACACTAACGTTAGCTCCTAAGTCAACAAGGGCGTTGTCAAAACAGAAATTATTAATAAAGCAAGGTAAAGTGAAACTCCCTGGGTCTTTCTCCTTTCGGGGTATGGTGTTGTTGATGTATGAGGCTCTGTAAGCTTTCGTGAATTTTGGTCCATAGTTCCCCTCTTCTTCACAGTAATGATTATCCAAATGATTTGGAAAAGGAACCGTCGTTTGTTTTGACTTATATAACAGTGTATTGTTCTATCTAGTGGATACGGCGTATTGGTTAGATCCAATACGGCGTATCGAGTTTGAATCAGCTTGAATAGTGGTTGAAATCGGCTTGACTTGGTCTCTCGAGTTTGTTTCAGTTAAGCTTGGTAGGCTTCCAAATCCTATCTCCTATAGTACCTTGCTCATTTGCCTAATTTATATTTCTAAAGTTTTGATTGATGCTCCTTGGTTCCTTATGGCAGCATCTGTCGAAGCTCGGATTTCTTTGATCAAATTAGAGTTTTCTTCGTGTCTCTTTGCTGATTCACTCATGAATTTGCTCAGGGTATCTTCCATAGATTGCCTTCGTTCTTGGAATGAAGGATTGGTGTTGTTCCTTTGATAGTACCCTGGAGTTGTTGCTCTATATCCCCTAATATGAAAAGGTCCACCAAATTGCGTATAGTAAGCTTCTTCAAGGGTTTTCCCTTTTTATTTTTGTGGGCTATCCTTGGTGTAATGGGGTCCATTGCATTGCTCACATCCAACCTGAGCAGCATAAAAATTTTCATTCACCTTCTTGATCTTTCTCCCCAGATTGTTCAGTTGTGCTTGTATAGTAGCTAATCCGTCAGAAGTCTTAGTACTTCTTCCTCTTGATGTTCCATTTTGCCATTTTGAGAGTATTCAGCCATTTCTTTGATGGCTGTTTTGGCATCTGTAGCAATTTTAGTCAGAACGGCACCTCTTGAGTCAAGAATCTGTCGTGTTGGAACATCCAAACCATTGTAGAACAAAATTACCTCCTGCGACTCAGTCAAATAGTGTTGAGGACACTTCATCAAGAGTTCCTTAAAGCGCTCCCATGCTTGATAAAGGGTTTCATCTGGCTCTTGCTGAAAGTTGTTGATTTCCTCCATTTTCTTCGCAGTTCAACCAGGTGGGCAGTATTTGTTCAAAAACTTAGTTTTAAGATCTTCTTAAGTTTTGATTGAACCAGTTGGTTCATTTCTTAGCCAACGGCTTGCGGCTCCAATTAAGGATATAGGGAAGATTTAAAGCATTAGTTGATCCACAGTGATGTTAAGAACATGGAATAAGTCAACTATTTCGAGAACTTTCTCAATGTGTTCATTAGCATCTTCGTTATCTGACCCACTAAATGTGTTCTCTCGAAGCTCCTTAAGAAATTATCCTTTCAGTTTAAATTGATCTTTGTTATTAATTTTAGGCCTAGTGACTCCCGATCCATAGTCCGTTCGGGTTTTGCTCATGTATTGCTCCATTGTTTCCACCATTGCTTCTTCTTCTTCCTCTGAGTATTCTTCGTCAGAAAGTAGATTGAAATCCGAAGATCTCAATTCATCAAGGCTAAGTGACTTGAAGTGTTTCCTCGATGATCAAAATTCTTGTTCAGGATCTTTGTAAGGTGTGTATAGTCCGTTCGTCTAAATCCTTGTCATGCACTACCTGAGACAAGGGATAAAAAATCAGTAGGATTTGTTCCGAAGGAAGGTAGAAATTTTTTTGCCGAAAATCAAATATTTCAGTTTTTGTCCTAGATGATCGATACGCCGTATCCAATGGAAGTGGATACTCCGTATTAATCTGTTGGGATGAATACGCTGTATTGGTCAGAGAACTAGATACGCCGTATCCAATGGAGGTGGATACGCCGTATTCAACTGTCAACTAGAACAATGTATTCAAGAAAATTAAATATATACAAGCAAACAATTAAAGACAAATATACAGAATATACATAATATACAAGAATATACACTAATCTAAATTACACTAATCCTAAGGGTTAGATCTAATCTAATGTTAAAAACCAAAATATCAAAATAAAAATCAAGATTAATTTTCACTCCCCAGCAATGGCGCCAAAAACTTGATGTGTTGTAGTGTAGGGTTGTTTTTATATGATTTAAATTTTAAATTTATATTTTGCCGACTCAACCAAAAACAACACTTTAACGGGTAGTGTACCCGATCGGTAGTAGTTTCGTGGTAAGTAGGGTGTCGATCACTAAGAGCGAGGTTAAATCTATCAATTTAATTAATATCTTGGTTATCTAATCTATGTTAATTCTATTATAATCCTATGTTAAACCTATGTCAGTCTAAATCCTAATTCTAATGGAAAAAGGGGGTTTTCAGCCTGAGAGACTGGCACGGTTTATTTGGTGACTACAATCAATTCAAGACATTGTTACCCACGCAAGATAATAGACAAAAGATAAAAGAACGGTCGAACCATATATAAGAAAAATGTATTAACCATTATTAATCCGATTTAGAACGTTGGTTTGATTATTAAGTGCAATGATTTCTTCTATCGAGGTGGCATATCATTCTTAAAACTTAGGCGTTACATCTTCCTAAGACCTAGACACATTAATTCTGTCACAATTAAAGCATCCGCATAAAGCATCCTTATTTGCTAATTATAATCTATCTTAGGGATTAAAGCAATGGTGATCTTGTTAAACCCTAGCTCATAGAGACTTTACCCACTTACCGCTTAATGGCAATCTATACACTAGTAGTCCACTTGTCCAACTATCTAATGGAATCAGAACGTTATTTGTTGAATTATCTAGGTCACCTGCTAGTCAACACGATCAATAAACCATTGGCAATATCCAATTAACTAGTTAAGCCCGAAGCGTATCCTAGACATATACTTAGAAGGACAATACTTGTGTAACTATTATTCTAGGTGTATACATTACTATATGAAGAGTTGTCCCGGACTCTAGATCTGCTTGGTCCACTTAGCTAGATCCAGTTGAATGACAGGTCGCATACAAAAGCGCATAAACAAGTATAAATTGATAAACATAAACAAGCATACAACGATAAATCAAGAAATCGATATAAACAAATACCAAACATTCAGATCTTGATAATAATGGCTAATACCCGAAGGTATTAGCCTTCAAACGTCATAATAAATACAAGAGTGATAATTTAGCCAAGGTAAACTAACCGAGTTAACGAATGATACCAAAAACTAAACGATTGCAAAAGTATAAGGATATACACGATGTCTCATATGGAATTGAATATGTTGCTCGACCTCTTCTGCTCTTTTTCTCCTATAAAAAATGAATTTTGTGGTTTAGGTATCGAGAATATGAT
This sequence comes from Tanacetum coccineum, assembly GCA_026074375.1. Classification (NCBI taxonomy): domain Eukaryota; kingdom Viridiplantae; phylum Streptophyta; class Magnoliopsida; order Asterales; family Asteraceae; genus Tanacetum; species Tanacetum coccineum. Next base: position 8,046 of record BQNB010037004.1, on the reverse strand, counting down.
TTTGCACCACTAAAACTCGTTTTTGAGTTTTCTATTTATAGGGTCTGGAAGTCGGTTGAATACGGCGTATCCAATGAGTTGTATATGACGTATTGGGGATTTCTTGGAGTAGGGACCACGTTTGATATCTTCTAGAATATTATATTTTATCCATATCTTGGATACGGCGTATTGAGTTCTCTGGATACGGTGTATTGGTCTTTATTCCTTTGTGGTCTTTGGTGAGTCCAGGCACGGATACGCCGTATCTTCTTGATGGATACAAAGTATTGGTCTTTAGAATAGTAATCTTCAAAATATCTTCATTTAAGCTCCAGAATGCGCGCCTTTTGCTATGTTTCACCAATTACTCTATATTTACTGCAATTCTCAAATATAAATGATTAAGTAATAATTCTTTGCAATAACTATACAAAATGGGTTAATATCGTGGGACAAATGATGCTATAAAATAGATGTTATTTGATGTCATCAGACGGCGTCACGATTAACACGCGACGCCGTCACCACGATGCCTGTGACGGGGTCTCACCAACCCTGTCGGCGTCAAACGCCCAGGTTCAGAAAACTTAAACTTTTTAATTATTTTTAAAAATAAATCTTGCACAACATTTAATATATGTATTCTTCTGTTATCAACCTGCAAAAACCTAATGAGTTTAACAATTCTCTCATCCTATCTATCGAGTCGAACCCTAAATTCACATTGTATATTGGTAAATC
>BQNB010037003.1:35955-49743 GCA_026074375.1 Tanacetum coccineum | reverse complement strand
ATTGAGCTTCTTTTGACATGCCGCTTCCGCCTTTACAACCTCCTGCAACCATTTACAAAGCAACCAAAAAAAATAACGTTAATTACAAACAGGGACGGAACTTGAGGAGTTTTGTTAGGGGGGCAAAGACGAGTTGCATTTTCTGTCGAATCACTACTCTTTCTTTTAAAGTACGAATAAATTGTTATTAGTTTTCCCATGAAAGCTCCTGAATATAAATCATACATTTTAAACTTAATAGTTATAAACATTCAATGATTCAAATACATTCACTCAGTTCACATATATTTTATCTTTTTAAGACTAAGTGATGTGAAACATAAAATTAAACTAAGAACAGAATATATAAAAAAAAGGAGAGTAACTAATTTGATTTTAAATCCATGTTACTGTGTGATTAAGAATATGATCTATTTCCAATCCTTCATCTTTTCATCACAATAATCATTTTTCAATCCCAGAACTTCCTTCAATCCAAAAAAAATAATAATTTAATTTTGAATCTTTAATCATTATAGGCGATCCGAATGGAATATCATAGATGGGACACTATAGTTGGGACGTCATAGGTGGTACATCCTTGTGGTGGGACACCAGAGGCGGGACAACAAAAGTGGGACATCATAGGTAGGACATTTAATCGTTAGGTTCCTAGAATAGTTCAGATACAAGGTACGAAGGAGGATTCCCTTTAATCCATACAGGTGGTATGAGTAATTTTCGAACTAAAGAGGATGATCTTAGCAAGATTTCAACATCCATTTATGTTACAAACTTTCCGGATACATTCACTGCCAAGGAGTTGTTTCAAACGTGTAAACAATACGGTCACGTTGTTGATGCGTTTATTCCTAATAAGAGGTCAAAAGAGGGGAAGAAATTTGGTTTTGTACGATTTATCAACGTTTTTAACACGGAACGTTTGGTAAGTAATCTTTGCACGATTTGGGTTAACCGTAGTAAAATTCAAGCGAATATTGCTAGATTCCGTAAGAGCCCTTTGAATAACAATAATGTGAAATCCAAGCAAAACGAGGCAAGGAAAAGCGGTGGGGCTTATGATATGCGGACCTAAGGATTATCTAATTCTAGTTCGTTTGCTTCTGTGGTGGCAAAGAAACAAAATGCCAGTGCAGTGGTAGTAGAGAATGTACCGGCGATTGTTTTAGAGGATGATTGTCTTAAAACAAATGATTTATCGTGCTCTTTGATGGGAAGGGTAAAAGAGTTTGCGGCTTTGATAAATTTGAAATCGGCATTACGAAATAAGGGTTTTGTAGACATAAAGATTCAATTTTTGGGGGAATTATGGGTCCTACTGGATTTTAAGTCTTCTAAAAATAAAGATTTGTTTCAGGGCAATGTGGGTGCAAAGTCGTGGTTTACTGAAATCATACAAGCTTCTTTAGATTTTAATCCAGTAGGCAGACTGGCATGGGTGGAAGTTGAAGGAGTACCATATAAGTTATGGACTGTGAAAACTTTTAACAAGATTGCCGCAAAATGGGGTGATTTGTTGGAGATGGATGATATGGGAGAGAGTTGTTATCATTCGAGACGGGTTTGTGTGCGTACTAATATACAGTCGAATATCTTTGAATGCTTCAAAATTGTTTACAAAGGTAAGGTTTATTGGTTACGTGCGAAAGAAGTATTAGGTTGGGAACCGGAATTAGTGGAGGATTCAGACGGAGAAGATGAAGAGGAAGAGGAACATTCAGATAAGGCATCTTTGGATGGAGAACTTAAGGAACAAGATGATGAAAATGATGTTGGACATAGTAATTTGGAGGCTGTTCCTGAAACAATTTTTAATAATCTTTCCGACTCTAAGACCAATGTGTCTGAGGATCCTTTTGGTGTATACAAGCTGCTTCAGAAGAATGGTAAGGATAGAAAAGAGACCGATCAAAATGTTAATCAGAGTTTGCAATTTCCACCGGGTTTTACCCTCGTTGATAAGGAACAATCTAGTAGAATTAACGGTGAGGAAGTGGTCATTGAAAAGCATAATGAAGGGGTTTAGAATGAAGATCAAGAAGGGGTGCAAGAAAATTTTCAACAAGTAGATACTATCGAAGAATCAGTGAGTACTGGTAGATTTAATGATACAAAAAATCATCGGTCAGGTGGGTCGTTTATGTGTTTGATGGAGGAAGTCGTCAAAGTTGGTAGTACTATGGGTTATAACATGGAAGGCGTGATCAATAACATGTCGCAGATCATCGAGACACGGGGAGAATCGATGGTTAATCGATGAATTTTTTATCGTTAAACGTTCAAGGCCTTGCCCAAAAGGCTAAAAAGATTGGGCTCGGGATTATGTATTAAACATAAGGTGAATTTTATGTCTATTCAAGAAACTAAAATGGAAATTATGGAGTTAATTAGTGTTCGTAATTGTTGGGGAAATTATGCGTTTAACTATGTTCATAGTAATGCGGTTGGTAACTCGGGAGGAATTCTTTGTGTGTGGGATTCTAATTCGTTTGTGAAGGAAAGTCATACGATATCAGATTTTTTTGTTATTATTCGTGGTAAGTGGTTGAAAAGTGGTATTGATCTCATCATTGTGGCTGTTTATGGCCCACATGATCCGAGAGACAAGAGAATGGTTTGGGAATATCTATCTTATGTGATTAATCAATGGAATGGTAATGTGGTGGTCATGGGAGATTTTAATGAAGTTAGATATAAATCGGATAGATTTGGGTCCGTTTTTAATGTTCAGGGAGCGGAAGAGTTTAATGCGTTCATTGCTGATGTGGGTCTTGAGGAGGTGCCTTTAGGAGGAAGTTCGTTTACTTGGTGTCATAAGTCGGCTACTAAGATGAGTAAGCTTGATAGATTTTTTGTATCGAATAGTCTCCTTAATTCGTGTCCACATTTCATTTTTTTGCTATTACTTTGGAGAACCCCCCCCCCCCCCCCCCCCCCCCCCACCAGGGGGCTTTTTATCTGATCATCGTCCGATTCTCCTTCGGGAAATAAATTTTGATTATGGTCTGACGCCTTTCCGGTTTTTTCATCATTGGATAGAGCTCGATGGGTTTTCAAATTTTGTGTCGGATGTTTGGAAGTCTGCTCCTGGGGTAAAGGATAATGGTATAAAAAATATGGCGGGAAAACTAAAGTATCTAAAAGGCAAGATCCGTGAATGGATAAAGTCGTCAAAGGAGAAAGGCAATAGTGATAGTGTGAGATTTAAAGAAGAACTCCGGGTTTTGGATGAGAAGATTGACAAGAAAGATGGGTCGAATGAGTTGGTTCAGAGAAGGACGGACCTGATAAAGGATATTAATCACCTCGATCAGATTCGTTCTATGGATTTGGCTCAAAAATCGAAAGTAAAGTGGGCTATTGAAGGCGACGAGAATTCACGTTTTTTTTCATGGGATTCTTAATAAAAAACATAATCAGATGGCTATTAGGGGAGTGATGGTTGATGGTGAATGGATTGACGATCCAATGAATGTGAAAAGGGGTTTTCAATCATTTTTCGGGTTAGATTTAGTAAAAACCTGTGGATTACATAGGATTTCTATTGAGAATGCAATCACCCTAAGCTGTTATCATATGAGCAACAAGCTGAATTGGAACGAATGGGACCAAAGAGGTGTTGAAAGCAGCGGTGTGGGACTGTGGGACGGATAAGTCGCCAAGTCCGGATGGTTTTACGTTCGGATTCTATCGTCATTTCTGGTCAATTGTAGAAAAGGATGTGTTCGAGGCAGTGCATCATTTTTTTGTGTATGGAGATATTCCTAAAGGCTGTAACGCGTCATTTATTACTTTGATCCCAAAAATTTCGGCTGCAAACATGGTAAATGATTTTCGACCTATTAGTCTTATTGGTAGTATTTATAAGATTATTGCTAAAATTCTAGCGAACCGATTGGTGGGGGTGTTGGATGAGTTAGTCAACGAGGTTCAATCGGCATTTATAGTTAATCGCCAAATTTTAGATGGTCCTTTTATTTTGAACGAAATGCTCCAATGGTGTAAAAGTAAAAAGAAGCAATCCCTTATTTTTAAAGTGGATTTTGAAAAAGCTTATGATTCGGTTCGATGGGATTTTCTTGACGAGGTTCTCTCTAAATTTGGTTTTGGAAGTATATGGCGGAAATGGATTCAAGTGTGTCTCAATTCCTCGAGAGGTTCTATTCTTATCAACGGAAGTCCGACGGAAGAGTTTCAGTTTTATAAAGGTTTGAAACAAGGCGATCCACTTTCTCCTTTCTTGTTCATCCTTGCTATGGAAAGTTTTCATTTATCTTTTCAACGTGTGGTGGACTCGGGTATGTTTAAAGGCCTTTATTTAAATAATTCGCTATGCTTATCTCATATGTTTTATGCGGATGATGTGATTTTCGTGGGAAATTGGAGTGATGAAAATATCAAATATTTAATGCTTGTGTTGGATGTTTTTAAGAGTGCTTCGGGGCTTAAGATTAACTTGAATAAAAGTAAGATTATGGGTATAAATGTGGAAGGGCATAAAGTCAAGCAGGCGGCTAATAAAATTGGTTGTCTCATTCTCTCTTGTCCGTTTTCGTACCTTGGATCTAAGGTTGGCGTTTCTATGTCTCGTATACAAGATTGGAGGGAGGTTATTGATAAGATGAAACATCGATTATCTAAGTGGAAAATGAAGAGTTTATCCATAGGAGGTCGGTTAACGCTATTGAAATCGGTGTTGGGTTCAATACCAATTTTTAATATGTCTATCTTTAAGGTCCCGTTAATGGTCCTTAAAGAGATGGAGTCTATTCGTGGTAGATTCTTTAATGGCCATGAGTTTGGTAGTAGAAAAGCCTCGTGGATTAAATGGGAGAAGGTGTTAGCGAGCAAGGATAAAGGGGGTTTGGGGGTGTCTAGCTTATTTGCTCTAAATCGTGGCCTGTTGATTAAATGGGTTTGGAGGTTTTTTAATAAAGAATCGTCTCTATGGAAGAAAGTCATTGTAGCAATTCATGGTGCTGATGGCAATATATGTTCGGGAAAGAGATTTGTGAGCAAAACATGTTGGAGTTCAATTGTATACGAAGTTCACAGAATGAAGAGTAATGGTATTAACATTTTTGATTTCATGAAGTTGCGTGTAGGTAACGGGCAGACAACTAGGTTCTGGTTTGATGACTGGTACCAGGGTGGTGTGTTAAAAGATCTCTGCCCGCGTATGTATGCTTTAGAAACATGTAAAGATGTTTCAGTCTATGAGAAAATGCAGAATCCTTCTGTTAGTGATTCTTTTCGTCGAGAAATCAGGGGGGGTCGTGAGCAGGCTCAGTTCAATGTTTTGGAGGGAGTGGCTAAATCTGTAACATTGGTTCCTATGGAGGACAGATGGGTATGGAATTTGGATAGCTCAGGAGAGTTTTCCGTCGCGTCCATTAGGAGGAAAATAGATGACGTTCGTCTTTCAAATGTGGGTCTTAAAACGAGATGGGTCAAATCGGTCCCAATTAAAGTCAATGTTCTGTCTTGGAAAGTGATGGTGGAAGCTCTCCCTACTCGGTTGAATATGTCTCGAAGAGGTATTAGTATCCCATCCATCATGTGTCCTGTATGCGATGAAGAAGTGGAATCCGTGAATCATTTGTTTTTTAGATGTAAAGTTTGTTATCAGATTGGCAGGAAGGTGTTGAAGTGGTGGAATATGTCGGACCAGGAGGTAAATTCGTATGCTGAGTGGAGTGTTTGGATGGCGTCAATTCGCATAGGGTCCAAGCTGAAAGAGATTTTTGAAGGAGTGTGGATCACTACGTGGTGGTACATGTGGTGGTATCGGAATAAAATCCTCTTTGAAGATAACCCTCCAAAGAAAGCGGATATTTTTGATAGGATTGTTGTTATTTCGTATCAATGGTGCAAATCTAGGTGCAAAGCCACGTTCGATTGGAACGCCTGGCTTAAAACTCCATATTTAATTTCATTGTAATCTAGCTCCTTGCTAGTTTGTTTTCTTATTAATAAAATTGCCGTTCAAAAAAAAAGAAAACATTAGGGCAAATGATTCTTGAATAAGCTAAACCACTCAAAGTAACAATCTACATAATAAATTAATGGAGGGTTATACAAAATAAAAAGAAAAAATGGAAAAGAAAATATACCTTTAAGTGATCAAGTCCTCTTTTTCAGTTCCTGTATATTTTGATTTTCTAATGAAGATTGCATATTTGATTTGAGCCCGAGAGAGGTTTCTAGTTGTAGATGTTTGGTTTGGAAAGTCAAAATTTGGTTTTTTTTATATCTTCTGACGTTTTGGTTTCCAAGTTTTTAGGGGGGCAAAATGTAAAACTTTTTTATATACGTATTGATATACTAAGAAAACTGGTAACTAGAAGCAAAAATTTTAGGGGGGCCACAACCCCCCTATGCCCCTTATATATTCTGTCCTTGCCAAACAACAACCCCCCGGTAACACTGATGTCAATCAGTTTATCACCGACTTGTTAGTTCTTTCTTCTTCTTCTTTTTCTTTTTCTTTGAGTTCTTGAATATTTATCGTTACGCTGTGTAGTTATTTGTGGTTTGGACTTTGGATGTGAGTAATTTATAAAGATCTTTTAAAATAAGTTACAACATTCTCTTCAAATTTTGATAGATAAACTCATTACTGTTTCAATGTGAGTTCTGAGATAAGTTTATGTATTGAGCGATCTTCCATAATTATAGTCGTAGATTCATCTACATCGGGTACTAAGCGATTTAAATCCTGTCAAGTCAGAATCCCGAATAAGAACCAGAATGTAGTTCCTTATGATTTCCATTCCCAAGAAACATCTACCAGTCCCCAAAACCTTTAGTTCAAATGTTCACTCAGGATATATACTTCAGTTGTTCCACCTCATCAGTAAAAACAATAAAGAATGCTCCTTGGTGAACTTGATCCTAGGGCATCTAGTTTAACATCTCATTCATCTTATCATCATATAGACAATCACAATACTTCTCATACACATCTCTTAGATACATAGCTTCAAGGTTGTAAACCCTAGTACTAAGATAGAGTACTCGTATTATTATCATTAATAATATTGAAGCTTGTTGGTTATATTGTTCTACCTACTACATCATTATTACTGTTTCATTAGTATTCTTCTTAGTGGTATAAACTAGATTCCGCATAGTTTATATCATATACAAAAAGCTTCACACTTAGTACCGTTGGATTTATCCAAGGATACTAAACCTTATATCTAACTAAGGAGTTAAAGATCTGTTCAAGTGGGATCTACAAACCGGGATTTAACGCTTATCGTAACCCCGGTAACACTAATCAGTTTATCACCGACTTGTTAGTTCTTTCTTCTTCTTCTTTTTCTTCGAGTTCTTGAATATTTATCGTTACGTTGTGTAGTTGTTTGCATGAGTTATTTGTGGGTGTGTGGATGCTATTTTAAACGTGATTTAGTAATTACTTTGATTTAGTTAGTTACTGATTTTGATGATTTAGTTTTCAATAAACACTTTATTTTACATATTATTATAGCTTTAGATGATCAACATGTGCCAAATACATGGCATTAGCAAAAGTAATTGTTACTACTTATCTGACGCAACTTGTTTTTTTACTGATTATGATGTCTCTAAGTTTATAGTGTAGTGTTACTCAGTGTGAAAGTTCTTTTGCAGGACCAAAAGTGAATGTTATATGGAAATAATTGATGTGGATCAATGGGAATCTAAATTTGTAAATGACATGAACAAACGATTCCCAATAACCATTCCCAACTCACATCCAAACAACCAATTCCCGATTTCTGTTCTCAACTCACATCCAAACAACCAACTACCGGTTTTGATTCCTAAATCACATCCAAACAACCAACTGCCAGTTTTGATTCCTAAATCACAGCAAAGCAACCAGTTTTCAACTTCAGTTGAACCTCCAAAGGTAAGAATTTCCGCCTACTAGTTTTTACAATATGAATTTCGACTTACACACGTTGTGTATATATAAATGTAGATGCTTTCTGTATTCGTAATTTGTATGTTTTGAAACAATTCTTATAGGCGGCTACAAACCAGACCATATATGGATTTAGAAACTTAAAGAGGCAGAAGAAAATGGATGTTAATCAATATAGAGGGGTTCCAAATGGGTTTGTTTCCTTGATGTCTTCGGGTTTGCATGGATTTGATACGTCCATGAATATGGGATACTACGGACACAATTCTGTTTCCAACAACATATCCAATTCTCAGTATCTCGGATGTATATATGTTCTGCTTTTTACACTAAGTTGGCTATCCTGTTTTTCGTGTTTTTTTGTATTGATGTTTACATAAAACTTACACATAAACATTTTTTATAGGATATTCATTTAATGAGTTTAACCAGAATGCATACAGCATGGCTTTTCCAACATCACAGAATAATGTGCAATCTTTGCATTTTAATCAGAATAGTTTGAAAGTGAATTTCAAGTACAATAGTGAGGATATTCACGTTAAATATGCCTCACAAAGAACAACAAATCATGGGACATATCTACGGCCACGGGTTCAAATGTCAGCTCTACGCCAACAACAAACTCGTCAGCTTCCATTGCAGTTAGGTGGTCGATTGAAGGGCCAATCAAATGTTTTCAAGACTCCACATGTTAATTTATGGAAACCAGTGCAGCGTCAACTGCATCTTTCAATGATAATGAAACAGGGCCGGGATCAGGGAATATTAAGATACAAAGTGTATCTTCGGTTGACTGTGATTTGGTGTTTGAATCCAAGAGTACAGAGATGTTTTGATGACAACAGTTCAGGGTCAGGATCAGGGAATATGAAGATACCGAGTGTATCATTGGTTGACTGTGAAATGGTGTCTGAATCCGAGAATACAGAGGCTCAGGCCGCATGTTTTGATGACAACAGTTTAGGGTCAGGATCAGGGAATATGAAGATACGAAGTGTATCTTCGGTTGACTGTGACATAGTGTCTGAATCCGAGAATACAAAGACTGAGGTTGCATGTTTTGATGACAACAGTTCAGGGTCAGGATCAGGAAATATGAAGATACCAAGTGTATCTTCGGTTGACTGTGACATGGTGTCTGAATCCGAGAAGACAAAGGCTGAGGTCGCATGTTCTGAGGATAAGAGTTCAGGGTCGAGATCAGGAAATATGAAGATACCAAGTGTCTCATTGGCTGATTTTATAACTGCATCTCAAATTAAACAACATTTGTCAAGCTTTAACCAACATAATAGGGCGATACCAAAAAACAAAGATACTTCAATTAATCCAGACCTATGCGAGTTATGTTGGGAAGAAACAATAAAGCTGGCGCCTGCACCCATCTGTTGCGAATATTGTGGCTTCCGGATCCCGCTAAATGCTGCATATCATCGATCAACAAAACAGGAGAACAAAGACACAGACACAAAGACAAACACAGACACTGACACAAAGACAAACACAGACACGGACACAAAGAAAAAAACAGACAAAGACACAAAACCACAGCATTGCATATGTACAAAATGCTATAAGGTATCTGGTTCTACTATTAAATTACCAAACGGTGGTTCTATTTCTAAAGCAGAGTTAGAAAAGGCAAAGAACGATAAGGAACTATACGACAAAGTAAGTTTAGTCCTCGTTTCTTATTCATATTTTTTTAATTAAAGTATACTTAACATTGGTGTTTGTTTCAGTGGGTGCAATGTGACAGATGTGAAAAGTGGCAACACTATATTTGTGGTCTCTACAATAAGGAAAGAGATCAAGGAGAAGGAGAATATATTTGCTCCAAGTGTCGCTTAACAGTAATAGAGGAAGAAAGTGGGCACCACAAACTGTTTTGGCAGCAAAAGATCTTCCAAGAACCAATCTTAGTGATCATATTGAACAACGACTTGTCACCCGTATAAAGCAGGAAAGAGAAGAAACCGCTAAATCTAAAGGAACAGAACTGAAAAATGTTAGAGTTTATCTCTTTTACTATGATAAAATAAAATGCATGGTTTCATATGTTTTATTAATCTTGAGTTCTTAACATGTAGCGGAAGCAGAAGGTCTTGTTGTTAGAGTAGTGTTATCTGTAGACAAAGAGTTAAAAGTGAAGAAGCAATTTAGAGATATATTTGAAGGAAAAGATTATCAAGAAAAACTTAAATATAGATCAAAAGTAAGATACATATATTTAAAATTCTAATATTTTTTAGACTCGATTATAAACAAGACTTCTAACTTTTCTTTTGGAAATAGTTAATTCTTTTGTTCCAAAGATTAAGAGGTGTAGATGTGTGCATATTCGGAATGTATGTTCAGGAGTATGGGTCGGAGTGTAGCGGTCCTAATAATCGTTGTGTTTATATCCATACATCGATTCTGTCAAGTACTTTCAACCAGAAAGAAAAACCTCAAGTGGCGAGTCTCTTCGTACCTTTGTCTACCATAAAATATTGGTATTTTTTATGTTCTTTTCATTTTTGTTGCTAATCTTCTGTATAATTTTTGTTCATTTTGACATATCGTAAAATTCTTGAATTATGCAGATTGGATACCTTAAACATTGCAAGAAACGAGGTTTTTCGACTTGTTATATATGGTCGTGTCCTGTTGTAAAAGGTCAAGATTATATATTTAATTATCGTCCCAAAACTCAGAAAACACCGAAGGAGGACAAGCTACTAAAGTGGTAGGTTATTATGTAATTTTTTCTTCCTGTAATACTAACTTGCAACTTTTTAGTTCTTCTGTGAATAACATGAGATCGTTATAACGTTTTCTATGTAGGTACAAATTAATGTTAACTAAAGCAGCCAAAGAGGGCATTGTGGTGGACATTAATAATTTACAAAAACAGTTTTTCATTCCTAAAAGAGAAGAAAACAATAATATAACAGCAGCACGTTTACCATATTTCGATAGTGCTTATTGGTTGGGGCTGCGGAAACTATAAGTAAGAAACTTGAGGAGGAAGAAAGCTCGGGAAAATTGAGTATAAAGTTACCTAATAAGCGAACTTTGAAGGCTGCGGGACAAGACAATCCAACAAAGGATGTTTTAGTAATGCAACAAGTAATTATTTTTCTTAAAAACTATTTCATAATTTGGTGTTAATATTTTCTGCTTGCCCTTATCTTTTTAAATTTTTTCTACAGCTCGGTGACAAGATTATGGCAAACAAGGAAAACCTTATGATTGTTCATTTACAGCAGACGTGCACATCTTGCCATGAAGAAATTTTATGTGGATGCAGATGGGTTTGCAACCAATGCAACAAGATTCAGTTAGGTTCAAAATGTTTTGACTCGGGTAAAGTTCCTTGCCCAAAAAAAATACACAAACGCCATTCTGGCTCTGAGCTGAGCCAACTTTCTGAGGTGACCCACGAAATCAAATTATGTGTTTCTTTTTTGTTAATATTGGAAATAACTAAATTAGAAAATATCATTTAATTATTTGTTATTTTCAGGACATATTGAGCGATGTACCTCGTGATACCACCGATAGAGATGGTTTGCTTATAAATAATTTCTTTGAAACTCGAGATGATTTCTTGAACAAGTGTGAATTATTTCAGTATCAGTTCAACACACTCGCGCATACAAAATATTCCTCCATGATGATTTTATATCATTTTACACACATGCTCGTTATCCAGCCAGTCTGCACTCTTTGCAATAATCATGTCCCAATTGATCAATGCTGGCACTGTGATAGCTGCCCTAATCTACACGTTTGTGAATCATGCTATGAGACTAAAGGTGACACATGTCATAATCACAAGTTAACTCACCCTTCAACAGAAGTTACCCCTGAAATTACCAAAAATAAAGAAGAACCTGAGAAGCAAAATGTGACGGTAAGAAATGAGGAGTGGTTTTTAAAATGTGATTATTATGTTTATGGTATTTTGTAAACAATACTTATAACAGAATGTTTGTGATGCAGGTGAATGCGCTTCCAGATGCTTTAGTTCATGCCTCTCGATGTAAGAATAAGAACATTGAGTGTACCTACCCATGCTGTCAAAACTCATAAATTTGTGCAGATTCCACTTGAAAAATACGTCGTTGCAGGTGAGTCATAATAACTACTAGCAAAAAAGCAGTCTCCTAAGTCCTAACGTACTATTTGTGCATTTTTATTCTTCAGGGAGATGAAGAAACGAAGAATAAAAGTAACTGCATCTCCAGCTCAGAAAATAAGCAAAAGGCAACGTACAACGGGTTAGCAGTGAAGGGTTGGCAACTGGTATGGTAGATGGTATAAGGTGTATAACCATGATGAGAGCTAACTATCATTCATGCGTATATACATACTTAGTTACTTACTGTCACTTGTCACATTTTATTTAGAACTACACCAATACCATATGCCCCTTCACGTTTTCGAATATTAGGACTTGCTATAGGTACATATATACGACAAGTATACGCAGTCACAAGGTTTTAGGAGCGGTGAATTTTAATGTTCGTTTGGCAAGCAACATGTAGCTTTGTCTATTTTTTCGGAATGCTCATTTTCCAAAACTCCATGAAGTAGCATTTATAAAAAAAAACTGTTACTGCTCACAACTATTTTTGTCAAACATGCTCAAAATCTCACTATCGTAGTGGATTATGGACTTTATAAAGTTTTGGTTTTTTTATTTTAGACTTTGGCATTTATGTTTTTGGTCATCTTTGAGTTTCTTTATCGTTAAATTCAACTTCAAAACCACCTAGCTCCTAGTTGTATCTCAAATCGTGCTTATGTTGGAAAACAGTGCTACTGTTTAAAAAAATAAACGTATACATATAATATTTATTTAATTATAAATGAGGTATTAGGTTTCGGGAAATTCTTTCATCGTTTTAAGTTTTTTCTAAAATGATTCGTAAAACATGATTTCCGTTTAAGCCCGGGCCCATTTTGCCCATGGCCCGATACGCCCGTTTTGCCACCTCTAGGTGGCTTACATGACACCTATGCTAACTAATCGACATAATTGTCCAATATTTTAGTACTTGATGGGCTAACATTTTAGTACATAATGGGCTGCTGTTTTGTTACACAAAAAACGTTGCACAAGGTCACAAGGGAAAATTGTCTAACACTCTCTAACAAGCAAGATTGCCCGCGCGTTGCTGCGTGACGCTAATTTTTCGCGTGTTGTTGCGGTGTATTATTTATTTATTTATTTTTTTGATTTTGTGCGGATTTATTTTTTCTGTCTCATGTTTATAGTTTGTATTTTTCTTATATCCGCTTATGTGTTGGGCTTCATGTTTAAAGGTTTTTTTTGCTATAAGGGTTTTTTTTTAATATAATTTAATGAGATTACGTGTGCTTTAAATGATAATCGCGAGTTACTGCATGGCTTTTTTCATTGTATTTTGTGCGAGTTTATTTTTTCGGTGTCATGTTTAATAGTGCGGGTTTATTTTTTCGGTATCATGTTTAATAGTTTGTTTTTTTTATATGGGCTATGCCACCGTTTAATGCAAGCTAGAGTTGTACGATTGTGACCATGTCGATTATTTTAAAGTTATTAGGTATCGAAGATGTCACCGCGGGTATTTTTTTATCTGAATAAATCGGTACCTTTTTAATATTTTTCTCCCCTAATTTGTGCCAAAAAAAATTTTTTAAAAATAAAAAATACAAATAAAAGGTGGGCCGGCCCAAAGTGGGAGCCCAAATAAAACCCATGTAGCACACTGTCAAAACGACAGTGTTTTACACGGGTAGTGAGTATATTATAATGGGTGTATGGGTTTATAAATGCTTAACTGGAAATGGGATTGTGGGTTCCTAAAAAAGTTTCATTTTTATAATCGTTTCTCTCTCTC